>QLNU02008721.1:5676-18228 GCA_006491805.2 Dysdera silvatica | reverse complement strand
TGCTGTTTGCTTACATTTTTATAGAAAAATCGTCTTTTGCCTCAATTTTTGAGTAGATAACTGCTGAATTTTTAAAGAAAAAAATAAATATTATCGAGGGCGTTTAGTAGTAACTTCGTATTTGGAAAATAAAAAACAATTTTCGGATCTGCCTTGATTTCTGGAATTGCCTTCCTTGATTGAAATTGAAAATTAGTATTTTTGATATATGTGATTGAAAATTATTTCCGAGTTGTTTTGAATCTATGGAAAATACATATTCGGCAATTTTCTCAATGGATTTTGCAATTTTCTCGGGTTTTTTTCCTTTTGACATAGAAAAATTATTCAACATCATCTGTATTTAAAAATTAATGTTGCTTTTTAGCATGATTCAACTTCTTAATTAATATAATAAATATTATTTTATTACAAAGTTAATGAGTGATTGGGCCAAAAAGAACGCCAATTCTTTTACGAACGGATAGATCCTGCCTCTACCCAAATTTTTTAAAGCAATCGTAGGCCAGAACTTTGTCACGTAGAAAGTGGGTGGGATTTCAAGGTCAAACAAAAAAGCAGAGGGGGAATATACAGTAAAAATACTCTTAAAGGCCACCTCTATTCAGAGGCCACTTCCCTTAACAACCACCTTTTCTGGAAATGGATTTCCTCCCTACCCCATAGAGTCAGCGCTAAATTTAGCTCCATACAAAAACCATCTCTCTGAGCGACCGCGTTTTCACGGATCCGACAGCGATCGTCTTAGGAAGGTTTTACTGTATCTATATTCTTTGGTTTGAACAGAGACATGGATGGGGATTTTTATGCTGTTACTGCGAAAAGAAATACGGAGAAACCCTCCCTTAACGAGCACCTGTATTTAACGACCACCTCCCTTAACGACCATTTTTCTGGAAACAGATTTTCTCCCTCCCCCATAGACCAAATGCTAAATTTACCTCAATTCAGAGACAACCACTCTGAGCGACCGCTGTTCACGGTACCGACAGTGGTCGTCTTAGGGAAGTTTTACTGTATAAAAATAGTTATCAGTAGGGTAAGCACAAAAAAAATGCACATGAAGTAACAGTACAGGAGGCTTTATTGTATTTCATTTCACAGTAACGGCATATAAATCCCCATCCATACCTCTGCTCAAAAATTTTGCAGCAATTAGGCTGCACTCACATCCTTTCACCAAGGAATATATATATATGCAGTAAAACCTCAATAAGGCGACAGCCATCGGGTCGTTGAAAAAGCTGTCGCTCAGAGAGGTAGCATGCGCGTGGACCACGCACATGCGCAGAAGGATTGTTCACCGTGCAGTTCCCACTCCCACTAAAGTCTAGTCCTAAAGCCCGGGCTTTGGACGCCTTTGCGGTGATCAGACCTTGATTACATCAATAGACCAAAAAAAATGGACTCCTTAAAAAATGCTTTTGGGGTCCTTAAAACTCCTTTTTATTTTGAAAAATGAATATGAAACCTGTGAAATAATTATTGTAATTATTTATTGACAAGTCTATACAAGATAGTAAAATTATTTTGTGGATTAAAATCATCAGTATATTCAACCATCATCAATTGGCTGCCGGATAATGATTTCCCACAATTTACTTCATGCATGTTTGTTTCCCTATTATTAAAATCTCCTTTTCAGAGATCAATGGTACATAACACAAATTTTCAACTAGATATTAAGAGAACATTTTTAGGTTAGATGTCAGATGGAAGAGAGTATTTTCTTGAATTCTAGGCCTACGATAGCACAGTGTAACACATTCACCTATTGTGCAGCTAAACTGAGTTGGACTTCCAACAGTGAGGAAGGGAAAATCAACCACTTACGAACTGATTGTTTATTGTACGTGCTGTTTCCCTTTTAGCCTCAAGTATTTTGAATTGTTCAGAAAAAATGTAGGTCCACTGCCTTATTGTGGCATAGCAGCAACATGTTTATTTATCGCCCTACTAACCCAAATCTGAACTCCTAATAATATTATGGAACGCATGCCGTTTTCTGTCTACTGTAGTCCAGTATTCGGTTTCCTTGGCAACAAGGGTTTGGATTCCTTGGAAAACTGTGGGACACACACAGTATGTGTGGGAAATATACTATGGGAAAACACAGCAGGACCTTTGCTTTTCTTGCACCATAAAAATACAAGAACTTAAATTCTGATTAAGGATTTCTGCTGTCAATTATTGATCACTCCTCACAATATCATTTGCCCATTGTAATTTAAGGTCCTACTTTGAGGTAACATAGTTGTTCACCGTCCAGAAGACCCGGGTTTAATTCTGTACATGACTGATATTTAAATCCTTTGGAAAAAGTGTTGGGTCTTAATTTGAAAAAGCTAATTAATTTTTAATTTATATTCATGTTTCTAATTCCCAATGTTATATGCCATAAGTCATGTGAGAATGATTGTAAACTAAAATCGTGTACTAAAATTGTTTTTTTCTATATTTTACAAATAGGAGAGAATGACTTTGAAACACAAAGGTAACGGAAAATAGGCAATACAACATAAGATACGAGCTATATATAACGTTGACATAAGTGAAGACCACAGTTTTTTCACTTTCGATTATTACAACTTTTTGTGCACCTGGTGGTTGTGTTTACGACCTATGGGCTCGGTATGAGCTGGGTATATTTTTGTGCCCATGTTGCCAGCAAGAAGATAAAAAAATATCATATGTACAAATGCTATAATATGTGAAAAACCTACAGAATTATAAAAGAAACATCAAAAATGTAAAAAAAAAAAAAAGTAACTCAGGCAGCCTTCGCCTCAACATATTGCCATTGAGATAGTGGCAATACATTGCACCATACTATGATTTATGGCTCTAGTGTGACCTAAACAGATTGTCTACATGGGAACAGAACAGGAGATATTACGAGTTGAAGTTAACAAATATATGGAATTGCGTAGCTTCTCCGGGGCAAAAAAATTTCATTAAATATTTATATTATATATAAATATATATTATATATTTTATCATATGATATATATTTATATCATATATAAATTTCATTTAATATAATTTCATTAAAAAAATTTCAGTAAAAAGGTTACTAATTAGACAACAAATTAAACAAAATAAACACAAAACAAAAGTAATTTTATTTACATTAAACATTTCCATACATAATAATCGAATACTAAATAAACGCGTTACCACTGCTCCACCACAGGGTCCTTCCACTTTTGAAGGGAGCGTACAAAATGTAATAAAAGAAATGATATTTTGTTTTAATACTGATCACAAATATAAAATTGCCTACAAATAAGAAAAATAATTGTTTGTTTGTTTTTTGGTTTTACGGCTCAAAGACTACATAAGAAAAATAAGATTTAGTGGTTTTGGCGTCCTTTTCCAATGCACCACATTCCTTTAATCTCAAAATAATATTTAGCTAGCATTTAGTGAATTATTGAGAACAGAAACTGTTTCAGTGGTGTAATCATTAAATGCAATAAATTCAAATCCTGATACATTCTGATAAAAGCACTAGAAAGTTAGACTAGAACATCACGAAATTTAGTTTCAGGGGGGGGGATGGTCCCTAAGATTCCCCCTTCTGGATACAGGCAGGATGACGACTTTTAATATGACGAGTTAAATCAGGTTTGTTTCTAAACCTGTCCCTACAGTTTGTGCAAGCAAAAGGTCTTTTTCCGGTATGGGTTCTTTCGTGCTTATCTAAATCCCCTGAATGAGCAAAGCTCTTTTTGCACCATCCACAAACATATGGCTTCTCATTAGAATGGATTGAGATATGAATGCTGAGGTTACTTTTATTATTGAATTTTTTTTCACAAAAAGTACATTTGTGTGGCTTCTTACGCGTATGAATAAATACATGCCTCTTAAGATGAGGCTTTTGCGTGAAGCATTTACCGCATTGGGAGCACTTGTGCGGTTTCTTTCCCGAATGAATATTTTCATGTCTCCGAAAGCTTGTTGAAAATTGTGTGGAATATTCACAAATTTTACATTTGAATTTATATTGCACACTCTTGTTTTTGTGTTGTCTTTCATGGGCCTTCAGGAAAGTCTCGCTGCTGAAAAATTTGCCGCATGTTTCACACATGTGATCATCAGTGTCTGGAAAAAAAAGTATTTTTAAAATATATTCCACTCTATTTCATTTGCTAAATTTTTGTAAAAAAAAACAAAAAAAACTCAATATGATCTTATGGTTTTCTTAATTCATTATTAAAAGGAAGCTAAAATTAATATTTCCCCAAAGTCCCAATTTCTCACACATTTTCCATAACACTAACAAAATTTATGTGAATAAACAAATATTAATAACTTTAACCCTTTGCACAACCAATTTTTTTTTTTTTTTTTCAAATGAGTTGAAACTTCACTGGCGCTGTATCGTTACAGGAGTAACGTTAGTGGAATGCAAAGGTTTAATAAACATCCTCCATGTCATTATATTTGCATTCAAAACACCATGTACATAATCACTAATAAAACATTCGTTTACAAAACAAGGTGCGAATCAAACTTTTTTACAAGGGGGATAAAAGAATTCTAACTACAGTGAAAATCGGTTATAACGACCTTCAAGGGAACCGTGCAAATTCGGTCGTTATAAACGATATATTTTTAAAATCATAATAGCCTGCAGTATAGTACACTCTAGAGTTTTATAAATTATTTTGATAGTAAAAAGTATAAACTTTTTGGTTTCAAAATTAAATAAAAATGTATTTAATTATAATCAATTTAATTTCCCTTAACGTTAAATAATATTTATAGCCACAGTAAATACGTAACACTTTTTATTTTTTTAAATTGACAAAAATTCTAGAAAATACTAAAGTATATAATGTAGAAAACAAATCTAATGAATAATATTTATTATATTATACTAATGACTTCCGAACAGTGCCGGTTTAAGAGATTTATGGGTCTTATGCTGAAAAAATAAAATAGGCCTCTAAAGAATATGACCTTCGTGTTATTCAATTAATAAATCACGTGTTTTTTAAGGTTTATTATCTTCAATATTCAGGTTTAGCAGTAAGGGAAAGTTCAAGCATTACGTAAGTAATATTTAAAGACTTAGAAAATTTTTCGTTACTGTATATTTTTTGTTAAGTCCAGATTTGTTCCAAACTCGAAAATAATTGATTTTTTTTTTATTATTATTATTATTAGTTCTTCGGATAGATTTTTCGATTCTGAACATTTTAAATCCCATATTTATTAATTAATTAATCAATTAAATCTATAAGAAGCGAAGTTGTAGATTTTTTTTAAAAACTGTTAATTTCTGAACTTGGAAATTTTTGTCAATGTCCATTTTTTATCGAAAACCAGATTCGTCCTAAAAGTCAAAACTAATTGACTTTTTATTATTATTAGTTCTTCGGATAAATCTTTTGATTCTAAACATTTTAAATTCCATATTTATGCAAAAAAAAATCTACAAGAAGCGATGTTGTAGATTTTTTCAAAATAAGAATTGATTCGTGGACATAAAATTTCCCCAAAAAAACAAACAGTTCATGTATAATTTAAATTCTAATAGGAATTTGTTGATGAAGTTTGTTTTAAAATATTCATAATCATTGAAGCTTTTCGCTAAAATAATTTGTAAAAAAAAATAGTTTTTGACCATTTTTAACATCTTCCGTCCCCTCAAAGCTCTTTCCGGCGACGTACACCAATACTAATCGCGTCTGTTCCACGGAACCACAGTTGATAACGTCATAAGTGTGCTGGATGGCCTGAGATGACGTAGGTCGCGATCAAAGCGACATTTAATTTTTCCTGAGAAGTACACCTCTATTCCCTTAGGGAATAGCTGCCGTTATTTTTTTAGCCCTCCTGCCTATTTCCAAATGGGCCCTATCTAGCTCTTTCCCAACTTCCCTCTCCTCCACCCATCCTGCCTTCACCAGGACCAGTGATATCGCCAAAAACTTTAAGAATTAAAAAATTATTGTTGGGGAAAGAAAGAATGTGAATACTGTTGTTTTTTTTTTTTCTAATATCATGAGGTGGGGAAATAAGCATCCCTGACAGAGAAGTTAATTAAAATTTTTTGCCGGGGATAAATTTTCACGAGCCGGGGAAATCCCCATTCCCCCCCCCATTCATTCGCACCCTGTTACAAAACATGAAAAATCTGATTCAGGGAGGGGGTCTATACTAACAAAGATATTATATACAAAATTTAAAAGAAACCATGTCCAGTTAATTAAGAGATTTGAAACATATCAGTTAAAAAAAAAAAAAGGAACATGACAGAATTAATCAAAATACACTGATTTCCATAAATTAAATAGTGCAAAACAGCCAGCGCACCATTAAAATTCAACTAACCTCCATAAATTAAGATAAAAATAGAGATTACTTGTCTTTAAAAATGGTGAGATTTACATGAAACTTACCTATATTACAAGAGAAACACCCAGTCGGGGTATTGTATACAAATCAATGGCGCTAACTTACACAGTCCAACAGTATAAAAATGATTGTTCCAAAAGTGGGTCGTCATTTCCTGTTGAGGAAGTATTTGGGCTATTGTATTCAGATACCATATTCTTTGACAATGGTATTTTTTTTACTATGTCCTAATTTCCCGGTGAAATATGTCTGTTGCAACTATTTTTTATGCCATTTTATAACTAGATATGTAATTTTGTATCACATTTTTCTATTTTCCTATTTCATGGAAATCAATGTATGAAAATAATTTAAGCAAGAACTTACGTGGCATCGGAGGGTCCGGGTTTTTAACCTTCGATGTTTCGATGCCTAGGTCTTGGGCGTATCCGTCCCCATACCACACCAACAGCTCACTGTATGGGGGGATATCCTTATAGGCCCTATAGTATAACTTCTTTTTATACTGGAAAGCCACCAGGTTTTGCTGATCTTCGCGCACTGCGCAGTTGACATAACGTAGCCAATTCGACGTACTTGTACTTGAGCCATCAATATAATGGTCAACTTTCCCATGCTTCCTCACCTAAAAAGCAATTTTCACATCAGTACAACAGAATCATATAGATACAAAAGCACAATTCTGAAAGAAAAAGTGAAAGATAGAGAATCTACCTCAATTTTAATGAAATTGAAAACGATTAACATTTGAAAATGTTCATGTTATTGGGTGCTTGAGCTAGTATTTACTTTGAAATTTGTACTTTAGAGTCATTCTTATCAGTCAGACTTGCATAACATGATAAAAAAATTATTTCAATCACCCTTCTAGCCGTTTCTTTTAACTTCTTTTAATATTACAAATCTGCATGTTCATTTCAATGGTGATTGGAGACTGCAGTAACATCTAATGATGAACTAATTTCACGTTAATAATAACTAAACCACTTCCTGGATAAGATATTTACAGGGTGTTTCATAATTCCCTTCAGAGTTTGCACAAGTTATAGTTAAAAACTGACGAATACGGCAAAAAAGTTTCATATCAGCATATAAAGAATCACTTCAAGTTAGGTGCAAGCTTTACAGGTACTCAATATGTGCTCCCTTGGTGAGGTGGCATACTTCAATTCTAAAAGCAAGTTCTTACCGTATTCACTTCAACATGGCACGATAAATGTTAGCGACTGCATGTGTGATCCTTCCATTCAATTCTGTGAAATCACTTAGTAAACGGGGAGTGGGGGGGCATAAAACATGATCTTTGATATTATCCCATAAAAAGTCACATGGGGCGATCACAAAGTCACAGCAAGGCGATAATGAGGGCCAGAAAAGAAGAGAATTGTCATTTTGCGAAGCACATTCAATCCAACTATAAGGTAACTCAACATTAAGGTATTGCTCATGTCTCCAAGAAAATGTGGGGGAGACCCATCTTATGAAATATATAGTCCCCGTAATCTTCCTGCAAGTGTGGCATTAACCACAGTTGCAGCATGTTGATGTACGCTACACCACTAAGAGTTTCCTCTGCAAAAAAAAAAAAAGGTCCCGTACTCTTGTGAAGAAGATAGAGCACAAAACACAGTAAGTGTAGGGTAATCACGGACGTGTTACACCACTTAACGAGGGTATGCCGTGCCCCAAATGCATACCTTGTGGCAGTTTGCCTTGCCGGACAAATGAAAAATGACCTCGTCACTAAAATCACTTTCTTAGCAAAACCATCTTCCTCTAGTACAGGGGTGAGGAACCTTTACTGCTCTAGTACCTTTAGTTGGAAATCCGTGCAAAAACAAAAACGACGATTGCAGTTTTGCGGACTCGGCACTTGCAACAGTTGCACTCACAAGGGGAACTTACAGTGAATGCCCCTTGGATTTTGATGGTTTTTTTTTTTTTTTTTTTTTTGATAAAATAGAGCCAAAATAAGGAAATATGTGTCTCGGCATTCATGCTAATGCGACGTGTTTTCGAAGATATGAATTTTTAAAGATTTTGCATCTTATATACATCCTATATATGAGCTTAAAACACGACGCCCTCTGCAAGCCAATCGGTAGCTGGGTCGTTAAGTTGCCATCATTGCGTGGCTGCGCTATGTGTTTTGGGGTTCGATTCCACACGGACATCGATCACTTTTTTAATGTAACCTTTTTACTTACTTATTTACTGATGTATTTTTATTAGTAAAAATACTTTGCTTACAATCGGATTTTGCTCATAAACTTACTTTAATAAAATTCATATTTACATATTTAATTCTGTGATACTATTTTTCGCAGTTATAATTTTTACACGAATTTTAATATTTTATTGAATAGTTGTAAAGGTACAAAAAGTTTAGGAGTTAGCTGTAAGTTTTTATGTGAACATACCTTTCATAAAATTTGCCTACTCATTGTCAACCTGTGAAGGGATGAAATTACACCAATAACACAGTTTTGTTTTATTTAAGGATGGAAAGATTTTTTCTGAAAACTTTTAACAATTCCATTAAATAAAAAAGAAAACCGAGTTAATTCGTCTTATTTTGTCATTATTAGCCTCACATACACACACGGTCATCCACTATTAACATATATCAGGCCTAATATTTTTTTAATATATTTGTCTATTGAAAAATACATTTTTAGTATGTAATATTTTATTTTATAACATATAAACATAATTTTGATACGCAAATATTATTTTATTTTATAACACAAATTTTATTTGTATACGTTTTTTATGTGTATTTCATTTATATGCATTCCATTTATGTAGAAACGTTTTTTCTCTTTTTTTTAACTCATTAGTGGGCTTAGGGCTAAAAAGGTTGGGAATTAAAATACCACTATAATTTCACCTCGTTCACAAGTTGAGTACCTTTTTTTTTTTTAATTAAAGCTATGTTCATATAGGAACATAACAGGCTGGATGGCTACGCCAAAACTTTTTCAACTTTTCAACTTTTTAATAATCAACAATTAAAATTCGAGTAGAAATTATCACTGCCAATAAGCATACAATTAACTTAATTACATAAATACGAATTTTATTAAAGTAAGTTTATGAACAAAATCCGATTGTAAGCGAAGTATTTTTACTAATAAAAATACATAAATAAAAATGTAAAAAGATACATTAAAAAAAAAAGTGATCGATGTCCTTGTGGAATCGAACCCCAAAACACGCAGCTTAGCCACGCAATGCTGGCAACTTAACAACCGATCTACTGATTTGCTTGCCGGGAACGTCATATTTTAAGCTCATATATAGGATGTAAAATCTTTAAAAATTCACATCTCCAAAAATAAGCTGCATTGTCACGAATGCCGAGACACCTTTATTTTGGCTCTACTTTCATCAATATCAGTGGGGCACTCACTATAAGTTCCCCTTGTCAGTATAGTTTCACATAAATCTAGCGAATGTGGCTTAATAAACTTGAAGTGATTCTTTTATAGTAAACTAGTTATATACCAGAGGTAGATCCAGAGAGGAATTTTTCGGGAGGAAAATGTAAAATGCAGCAGCACTCGTAACGAGCCCGCATTTAGCGAGTTTACGGATATTGCGAGGAAAATATGGATTTTGTTTGGTATAATAATTAAGCGCAATACAATTTAACTGCTTTTAGCGAACAAGTATTTTTAGACGCTGGATTTAACAAGCAATTAAAAAATAAAATAGGAAATCAAACTTTTGTAAAAATTCCATTGTTATATGCGGTTGGTCATCATAATCGGCACTTGTTATAACCTATTTATGGATGGGAGAAATTTCCCCCAGTAGATCTACCACTATATAAACCATATCAAACTCTATGGGATATTACTGCGTAGATAATAAAATCTCTCCTGCTAATGCTAATGAAGTTTTAATAGTTTAATTTTAACAAAATACATAAACGAAACATTGGATTAAAGAAAGCCAGCATCATTCAAACAATTCTAATTCAACAACCCTCTACTTTACATTCGACAATACTACTAGCATGAGCATAATGCCAGTTTTTAGTAAGCGCATGAAACCCAAACACAAAGATAAAAAATTGACATTGTGGAGTCGTCTGTATCTTGAGTAGCGTCTCTGGTCATGAACTTTAATCGTTAGTCTTACAGAATATGCCTCCGTGTTACAAGAGACTCGTCTCCGCCACACTTTATATAGTGATATGTAACTTTTTGATGCATTTGTCATGATTCTTAAACTATAACGTTCTCAAACCCCAGACGAAATTATCAAATACCGTGTACATTAAACGAACCCATAGAACTGCGACGTAATGTTTTATAATGCAGTGCACAGTTTTCTCCATTCATCCTCAGTAAAAACATTTTCAATGCAACATACATTCATGGATGTAAACGGAGCATATATATGTTCAAACATTCAATTGCACTTTTTTTTTTTTCAAAGAGTTGTTACATAGTTCAAAATACTTACCATCCAGGAATAGCCATTCTTTCTGGCTTCTTTCCCATCCTGAACGATATTTCCTTCGTAGGGCCCGAAGACGCTTCCTTTTGGAATTTGTTTTTTAGACCAAATTCCCAGTCCGGCCTTTTTAATATTGGAGGTGCTTAGAGATAAGATATCTGGCAGAGTTCGTTCGGCCCGGTCAGCTACAGATCCATCATTAGGAACCTGTTGGAACAATTCATTTACTTTTCTCGAAAAAATATAATTCACATTTCATTTATTCATTTAAATTTAACTTATCCCCAAATGAACAATTATTTGATTCAAACAACGATGTCAAACAATCAACGTTTATTGGCGTAGTGATACCAGCGCCGATGGTATGGCGTGATTAGATGGTGAAACGTTCGAAAGAAAATAAATATTTCTGCCTTCGGTGGGACCTGAACCCACGACCTTCCACTTGCCGGGCGGAGGCTCTACCCACTGAGCTACGAAGGACAATATATAATCTCTTTACGAACGTATATATATTGTTGCCAGTTATTTCGCAGAATGGTGTAGTACATGGACTACTATTTAAACCAAATTGCAAAGAGACTGGTATTAAATTGATCGAAATGCACGTTGCAGCATATATATTAAATAGGCCCATGTACTACACCATTCTGCGAAATAACTGGCAACCATATATATACGTTCGTAAAGAGATTATATATTGTCCTTCGTAGCTCAGTGGGTAGAGCCTCCGCCCGGCAAGTGGAAGGTCGTGGGTTCAGGTCCCACCGAAGGCAGAAATATTTATTTTCTTTCGAACGTTTCACCATCTAATCACGCCATACCATCGGCGTTGGTATCACTACGCCAATAAACGTTGATTGATTGACATTGTTGTTTGATTTAATCTGCGTAGTGTTTGATTTATATAAATTACACACTTCTCTTATTTTTTTGCATTTGTACCTGTCTTCTTACCGAATAAATATTGTTTGAATTTGAAAATGAAAAGGTACCCAGTTAAATATTTTTTCATTTACTTACGAGTAAAATGCTTTGTCCTGCATCTTAAATCACACCGCTTTGGTAACTAGCTAATAGTATTAAAAATTATTATTATTAATTATTATTTAGCTACTAGTATTAAGAAAAATTTTTATCAACATTTTTTTTTAGTCATAGTAATATTAACGCCGATGTTTTGACATGGTTTGATGTTGAAACGATTTCAAATAATTTTTTTTTCTTTGTGAACGTTTCACCATCTGACCATGGCATAACATTGGCGTTAATATGACTACGTCTAAAGACGTTGATAAACAAAAAAATTTCTTAATTTAATCCGCATAGTGTTCGATTTGTAAAAATAGCTGAGTATATATTGGGCATACACAAAAAATCTGTGATTGAACAGAATATCTTTTATTGCTATGCAGACGAACCTGCTGAAAGCAATCTACTTTTTACACGAGCTGCTTCCCGAATGCCTGCCAACTTTTATCGTAATTTCTGCTCTTTTAAATTTTGTTTTAACACAAACTGCTAATAAATGGCCCTTGTATTTTTTCTACACTTAAGACAATCAAAACGTGCTTTGCCAAATTTCAATATGCAATTTTTTCCAAGTTCTATTGTTTATTCAATAATGAGAGTTCGAAGAAAGGCCAAAACAAAATCTTTTAAGAGGGATATTTTTTTTGTTCTTATAGTCCTAGAGCAGTGTTTCTCAAGCTATAG
>QLNU02008708.1:0-18619 GCA_006491805.2 Dysdera silvatica | reverse complement strand
TGTCCTAGTGTACTTGGCACTTAAGAAAGAAGTCAGTATAAATGGTAGATATTAAATACAAAATATATACACTTTCTTTTTTACATATTGGATATATTTAAAGATGAAGATGATGTAAAAAGCAGGTAATGCTTTAATTAAAACATATATTTGCTTTGAAATATTCTTCACTATCATTACATAGTAGTTCATTACTATGTAATAAAACGTAGTAATCAATAACGTTGGATAAAAGTTGTGGTTTCCTCGCATTTTTACCTTTTAAAAATTAATTTTCGGAATATGTGAAATGTTGTTTCTGTGAAATCAGCTTTCTTGATTTCGGGCCATCAGGTTTCTGCTGCAGTAATATTGCACCCAAAACTTTTACAACTACCAGTTTCTGGCAAAAATGGAAAATCGATCTGCGCGAATGGACATCGTTGTACATTTCAACCTAGAAAAAGATAAAACTTTTGCAATTACATACAGTTATTTATTAGCTGATTTTATTCCGAAAACGTTTTTTGCGGGATATTCGAAAGCATTATTCCGTAACGGGTGAATGTGGATGAGAGGAATACATTATCACCTAGACAAATTAAAATCTGTTTACCATTCTAATATACTTTTTCAATTTCTTTTGAATTTGCCATCAGCGGAATAGTACGATATTAATTTTAGCCAAATGGAGAGTTTTCTTATTCGGAATTTTAGTTTCTCCTTCCATTATTGAAATACTTTTCATTCCAAAAGTGTTTATTTTAATGTCTTTTTATATACATGATACAATTTCTTGAGTTCATTAATATAAGTTATACAACTTTTTGGAATTTCGGCATTTTAAAACGATCAAATATAGAAATTGAAACTCAAAAAATCTCTATTTTGCTAACGCACTTTTATTTTTACTAGAACTTGGTTTATATGCTGTTTCATAACTTAGGAATTATGTTCTTCATAGAAGGAAAGGCTGTAGTTTAAAGCTGTCCATATTTGTGACATTCAATTAATCTACAAGTATTATGAATATGTTAAGTATCACATACATTTTTATGCTGAGTTCAAAATATTTTAATAAGAACTCATGTTTTTAAACTTGCAACACCATGAAGGTAATTGAGCTGAAATTTTCAGGAAATGCAAATTCGGGTATGCTATTCAAATGATTAGAATTTCAGAGTCATCGCGTGTGCGTGGGCTGAACAGCGCCCTCTGAACTGCTGATGGATTCGTATAAATAGAGGGCTGTAGCGGGGCGTGTATGGTTATCTGCCAGTAGTAAACGTTACATGAAACGCCACTATGCCTCTACGACGAAGGAGGGCGATATTTCAGCAAGTTACGGAGTTTGAACGGGGACGAATGATCGGCCTTCGTGAAGGAGGGTTTTCTTATCATGCAATAGCAGCTCGTATGGGGCGTAACAGCAGCACAGTGATGCGAGTGTGGAAGCAGTGGGTTCAAGAGAACCAGACAACTTGGAAATCAGGGAGTGGACGCCGAAAGGTGACATCAGCACGGGATGATAGACACCTGGTCCACATGGCGGTGACGGACCGTTTTGCTTCATCTGGACAGTTGGCAGAATGTTGGTGCACTATTACAGGTGTATCATTGTGTGCTTTATGAATTCGTCGGCTTCTATTGCACCGTGGACTGTGTGCAAGAGTTCCTTTATATAGGATCCCTCTGACGTACAACCATCGGTGCCTGTGGCTACAATGGGCTCATGGATATAGAGACTGGCGTGCTGATTGGCAACAAGTGATATTTTCTGATGAACCCCGCTTTAATTTGGGGTACAGTGATGGCCGCAACCGTGTTAGACGCTATACCGGTGAACGTCACCTTCTGGAGTGCGTTATCCAACGTCATAGTCGACGAAACCTTAGTGTTACGGTCTGGGGTGTGATTACGTATTATGGACGATCTCAGCTGCTACGAATTGTGGGTAATCTTAACAGCAACCGGGACATCAATGAAGTTCTGGAGACCGAAGTTGTTCCCTTCCTTCAAGGCATTCCAGGAGCTGTATTTCAACAGGACAATGCCCGTCCACATATTGCCAGGAATGTTCAAGACTTCTTTTCATCACAACAGATACAGCTTCTTCCTTGGCCTGCCTATTCGCCGGACATGCCACCGATTGAACATGTGTGGGATATCGTTGGTCGGCGTCTCGCTCGTGATCCTCGTCTCATAGCTACTATAGATGAACTTTGGTGTCTCCTACAAGCAATCTGGAATGCTCTTCCTCAGGCACACATTCAACATATGTTTGATTCCATGCCACGTCGTATAGCATCACTTATTGCAACGCGTGGTGGCTTCACCGAATACTGATTTTCGACATGCAATATTATTTTTTTGCTTTGTAATTTTAATCGTTTATTTGTATCAACACAGTTCGTTTGTACATAAAATTTCAGTGAATTCGGGTGACTTCTTCATAGTGCCACAATTTTTACAATCATGAGTATATAAAATTCATGAATAAAAATTTAAAGTTAAAAGTTTGATAATTCTTCTTATTTTTTAATTTATTTTCCCAAACATAAAGAAGAATCTACGATAAGTTATGGCTTCTTTTATTTCTTCCACATCGATCTGACTATTATTTTGAAATTTACTGCCTTTTTTCTTTCTACAAAAGCTGTTATATGCAGTAGCGATATCGAAGTCATTAGTTTTGAATTACCACTGCAGGAAAACTTGAACTCTGAACTTCATTCAAAAACACCAAACATGACCACTAAAAATACCGATACAATTCAACATATTACATAACCTACCTTCGAAGAGTTGTATTAAATATAACTACTAAAGAACGGATCCTTTTGTGACCTTCATATTCAAAGATTCCAGGTTAATCGACATAACTGAAGAAAGCAATCATCATGTCGGTAGTCTAGTGCAATGATTCTCAATCTGGTGTTCGCGACCCTAAGGGTGTTACGAACAGTTTTCTGGGGGATCGCTGCAACTATTTTTAGTTGTTATTATATTTATAAGGAATTTGATATCAAATATTTCCAATTCTTTTGTATTTCAACATGGCTACACACATTGCAATATTTTACTAATGGTTGTTAACTTTATATCTGTAATATATATCATTAATATAAAATGCACAATTAATGTATTATATATATAATTAACATAATATAATATAATTTTATATTTAATGTGTTTTCGCCATTCTGTTAAAAATATTTTTATTATGCATATGTGGCGGCGATGGAGAGAAGGGAGTCGCGGATTACTTGGCTGTTACAATAGTGGGTCGCGGTCTGAAAAATATTGGGAATCACGTGTTTAGTATATAAGTGTAATGTTAAATGCAAAAACCGAACTTGCGAAAAAAACAGCTCAAAAGTTTACACCTCAGCTTAAATCAGAAAAGTTTTCAGTAAGCTTCAAATGCGTGAGCGCTCCATAACATTTAAAACCATATTTCTGAATTTATTGTGTTAATCAACAGGTCGAAGCACGTACAACTTTTGTGCCCTGTATCACCAATGTTATGATTTATCAGGAGTCTTTGCAATTCAAGATATCTACAGATTTGTCATTATTCATATAAGACAAACTGTTGTTGTGACCTTTTAAACGAAATGAAATATCCATTTTCATATAACAAATATCTCTGAATACTTTTGATGTCAAGCAAAGACGGAAAAACTCCTTTCTCGCTCATTTGACCAATCGAAACAACGTAAAATATTCATAGTTTTTCAATTTTTAAAAACGTGTTATTGCTTATTAATTTTTAATTAATTTTAAATTGAGTCAGTCGATTCAAATTTCATATGAAATAAAAAAATTGTTTTTAAACATCCTGATGTTTTCATTATTACTAACAACATTTAGAACAAAATTAATTCTTCTCTACTAAAGATTCTTCTGTATATACAACTGTATGGATTAATTTCACTGAAGGTCAAGAAAAAACAAATAACATTGCTAAAATTTTGCGTAGGGGAATAAATGGGTTTCATTATAAATGCAAATTCGATTTGTTAATTACGCATCAAACGCAAAACTCAAATATTTCCATTATGAATACGTCTTCCAAATCTTCACTGGAATATTCCTTTTGGACGAATGAGAAGACAAGGAGATTTCTCTTATCCCTCATGTCAATACAATTATGCAGAACGTTACGAGAGGGAGAGAGACGCAAGAACATAGGAATAAAGCTATTATTTCCGTTTATATTCGTATCTAACCAATTTGACAAATGCGAAATATTTCAGCGTCCATGCCAGGAATGCAAGATGGGCCGTTCAGCACTCGTTTGCATAAGTATCAGTCAGTGTAAATGGTTGGTTGTATTTTTCTGGCGCAAGGACAGCAAGGCTCCTTCTGTGCCAATGAAGATGAGATTGTACATACGTTTTTAAAATGAAATGAAATTAAAACATAAATGGTAAAAATATATTTAAATACCTTCAAACAAAATTTCAATGTCTTTCTCCAGATATTATTATCATTATAGCAAACTCTCTCAATAACGCTGACCTGCATAATGATTATTTTTTTGACGATCGTATTTTGCTGCCCAGGCCAATGCCTCAAAAATGTCATTTATTCCAATTAACATCCCTTTCTGTTTAAGAACGCTTTTTTCCGTTAATTGACTTTAAAGATAACTTGTACGTTACGCCAAGTTTAGTGTATTTTATCATTTTCAAGGTTTGTGTATTTAAAAACCGTTTAAGAAATTATTCGATTCTGTTCTAAAGAATTGCATAAATAAATCATGGTGTACATTTCAGCAAATTTATAATCATGACATAGAATATTTTTATTGAATGGGGTTATTTTCACATGTGCTCGGTTTATATGTTATCTAGCCCTAATTTTACTAAATAGTGAAATACAACAACATGAGAGATCACGCAGAAGTCAAACGTTATAAGCATTATCATTATATTTATTCATTCATCAAGATATCAAATACCACAGTTACATTTTTCCTCTTTAGTGGTGTTTGGTTTGGTAAATATAGTATTCCCATAAATAATCACCCCTTTTACCGCGGTCAAATTGTCAAATCATCTAATGAATGTCGCTATAACGATCATATTTCCATCTGGAGTTAACTTTATTTTTAATGGGGGTACGATTATCTCAAAAGCCAATTCTGCTGCCTAGGCAGACGCTTCATAAATTTCCAAGTGGCCTTAAATAATAAAAGTAAAATAAAACGGTGACCACACCAAGAAATGTGACGAAATGAAATTTCACTTTTTATTTAACAACCGCTACTAAAATTCCGTCAGCTGACAGCATCTATCTAATCCTCACCTCAGCATTCTTCGCCACGTGGTGAAGAGCTGATTATACCAGAGATTTAGTAAAATAATCCAAGCGTTTCTTTTCCTGCGCAAAAGGGGTCGTCTGTCTGAGTTGCTTTTAACGAGGAAAATTCAAGGAATTCGTAAAAGCTTTGGGAGAAAGATTAATGAGAAGAAAGCTCTGGCTCCCATTCACGGCTCAAAAGAAAAAAATAGAAAGAGTCGAGAAAGGAAACGAGTGTTTGTGAAACCATTTTGACCACCAACATTCTCCTGGATTATTGCATTCTCGACGAAATACTTCGCCAGAGAATTTGCGCAATGAATGTCGCAACCCATCTTGGAACCAATATCGCGAGAGCACAATACCTTAGCAATGTCCCACAGACCTCTTTTTAATCTAACGAAACGGCACGAAGTATTTAATAAGTTTGTAAAAGCAAGAAAACCATTCTCCGACAAAGAAACTAGAACAGTTTTAAACTTATATACAGCCGAACCTCTTTAGAACGGGCACAAAAGGAACAGCAGTTTCGTCATTTGCATTCAAGTTTTCACTGAAATAAAATAAAAGAAAATGAGAGAAAACAGATATCATTTACGTATTTTAAACATCATATATTGACATAACTATCAGAATTGACGCATTTCGCTATATTCTAATGTCATTATAAGATGGTGGTAGGTCGACATTGGTATGTCTTCTTTGATATCATTGTCCGATTTCGAATTACTCGGGTTTTCCCTCCTGTCTAAATCTGGAATTTCTAAAGACAGTTCTTAGAAAATCCAGATTCAGACAGGGGGGAAAACCCGAGTGCCGGATAGCTTTGGGAAAAAACAAAGTTGGGGTATAAATACCGAACCTTGGAAACACTTCTTTGAAACTTTCGCCTGATAAAGGGAACAGTAGTTCTCGAAATGTTGCGGATATTTTTGCAAATGGTATATGTTTTTACCTTCTTCATTTGTATTTTGTATATTCCGACCAGTGTCAAATTTTACTAGTTATGTTCAACCCTGGTCAATCTTTGTACAAGTTATCTATTGAGTAAGCATCATTCTTGCATTTTGAAGTGACGTAGGCACACAACAGCACATGTTAAGTGCTGAGCTCCCTTCACGCAGAATACATGCACGCTACTTATGGGAGTCCGCCGCTCATAAAATTACTGCTGCCCTTATTAATTTAACATTATTTAATGAAGAATTTTATATGAGCATTGTTAGCCTTTGTGTCTGCACTCTATAACTAAAAAATCGATGCATCAAGAAAGAGTTGTCCGATTGTAATGAAATTTTGTATGAAAAGATAGTTTGACCGAACATGCAAATGATTAAAATTTGGTGTCCAATGAATGAATAGCGGGAACTCCAGCGCATCGGATCTGCGCATTCAGAAGGTGTATATAAGGAGCGATTCTTAATATGTGGTCAAAATTTCTGTTGCATTTTGATTGTGGATGTCTTATGTTGACTGTAACTAAGGCTTGCCGAAAGATTCGTACTCATTACGAGCATACGTCAGAGTTTGAAAGAGGTCGTGCTGGAGGAGGAGGATTGTGCAAGGGTTTCATTGGGAAGGGTGGCCGCCGGAGGCGGCGCTGTAATCCCAGACAGGACGCTTGAACAGCGTAATCAGCCGCCGAGGCGGCTGAGGGGGAGATGGATTGCCAATCAACACACCATTCATAGAGGCACGTTCACGTAAAGTCGTCATTCAACGCACACCGAAACCAGCCGCCAAGGGGAACGGCCACGGCCCAGGCAGCAGGACCGGAGACACCCCCATGGGCCAGCCGAGTAACCTACAAGAACCGGCCAAGCCCGGAGAGGAAGGTGCTTAGCACAACCACGGAGGCAGCGCGAAGGCGGGGGGATCCGGTGGGATCCAGGAGGTCAAACAGACCTGGTGGCGAGGCGAGGCCTAAACGGCGGCGGGCGAGAAGGAGCTCCTCCCTGAGGTAGTGGTAGGCCGGACACCGCAAGAGAATGTGTTCCAGTGTTTCGTCAGCACCTTCCTGACACTGGAGACACACAGGCGACGGGAGTTGCCTAATGCGGTGGAGGTACTTGTTGGTGAATGCACAGCCAATTCTGAAACGATGCAGCCTGGTCTGTGCCCCCCTTGGGAGAGGTCATGCTATCGGATTGAAAGAGGTTGGTTGGGCGAATCGAAGAATCGCTGGACATGTCGGTCGAAGCGATGCGGCGGTTAGACGATGCTGGCAAGAGTGAGTAAACAACGACAGATGTCAGCGTCGGGATGGCAGTGGTCGACCTAGGGCCACAACAGAACGGGAAGACAGAGCGATTGTCAGAGCAGCTGTCACAGCACCGGATTCGTCGTTATCAACTATCCAACGTGAAGCCTGCACACATGTGTCCAACATGACCCTCTGCAGACGACTGAGAGAGCGGAATTTACGCTCCACCGACCGTCACGCCGCTTACCTCTCACGCCTTTGCACCGTGAAGTCCGATTACAGTGGTGCCGGGCTCGATCAACTCGGAACTGCACTGACTGGGGACGTATAGTCTTTAGTGATGAGTGCCGTTTCCAACTGTGTCCTGACGACAACTGCAGACGTGTCTGGAGACGTCCAGAGCAGCGTGGGGATCCTGCCCTTACTATCGCACGCCACACATGCCCACAACAGGGCGTTATGATCTGAGGTGCCATCTCCTTTGATAGCCGGACCCCTTTGGTGGTCATTTCTGGCACACTTACAGCACAGCGGTACGTAGACGACATTCTACGACCGGTTGTGTTACCGTTCCTTTTGCGACACCCTGGACTTACGTTTCAACAAGACAATGCCCGGCCGCACACGGCACGTGTTGCTATGAATTGTCTTCAAGCTTACCCAACACTTCCTTGCCTAGCTAGGTCTCCTGATCTCTCTCCTATAGAGCACATTTGGGACCCTATGGGAAGGCGATTGCAACCATCCAGGAATGTTGACGATTTAGCCCGATAGTTGGTGACAATTTGGCAAGAAATTCCGCGGGACACTATCCGGGATCTTTATCAGTCTATGCCACGCCGGGTGACAGCTTGCATCCAGGCCAGAGGTGGACCAACGCCTTATTGACTTCCTCCTTTTGTAACGGTCAAACTCTGCAATAAATCATTCAATTGTTCTGAAATTTTAATCGTTTTTTTTATGAATATTCTTCACATCCACCAATTTTTATCGCAATCGGACAACTCCTCCTTGATGCGTCGATTTGTTTGTTATAGAGTGTATATATAGTAATATATAAAAGTAAAGACTGACTGACTGATTGATTGATACTTTTGAACAGTTGTCGTGCAAAAGAGAAATATTCTTTTCTCATAAAATAAAAGCAAAATTCTTGATATTATATTTGATCCAAACATTAAAAACAATATAATAATATAATAAATGATTTACGGACACCTATATATTTGGCCACCGAAGTGCGGAAGTACATTTTACCTACCATAGGCAAACTATGCTATGAACGACCCAGGATTAATGAATTTTGTAGAGAATTGGTAAATAACAAAAGAAAGTTTCTAAATTAGAAAATTAGACCTAAACCGTGCGGCAGTAATTAGCATTATTCCATCACCAGACATATATTAACATTTTACCTACCGGAAATCTATTAATAGTCTATATATATATATATATATATATATATGGCCTGCAAAAGGGTTGCTGGTATCTAACTGGAAGGAGACCCACACGCTGAACGTATGTGACGATGTGTGGAACCGGCCGGGCCAGTAACCTAGTGTCCTACCCCGCCTTCAAGTGGTGCAGGCTGAGCTTTCTATTTATGTGGCAAATTAATATTTGCTGCACGGATAGAAAGGCGGAAGGGGAGGGCTAATTCACCAACCCGTCTAGCCAGCGTGGTGAAATTATGGCTAATTCCTCCATTATGTTGACACACCAGAAACCATGGCCCCTAGTCTCCAGGTGCTGGAGTGCTCCTGATCAAGGCAGCGGTCAGTGTGGCATGAAAGCAGGGGGTGCTAAGAATCACTGGAATGGCCCAGGCTGCCGTTTGTTATTGACCTTGGCTACGTTTAATGGACGATCCCTTGCTTCTGAAGCAAAACTTCAGGAATTGGAAGAGGAACTAGACAAGATCAAATGGGACATTGTAGGACTCAGTGAAGTTAGAAGAAAAGGTGAAGAGTTGGTGGAACTGAAAAGCGGACATTTGTTTTACTATAGAGGAACGGAAACTGGAAGAACAAGTGGTGTTGGCTTCTTAATCAACAAAAGAATTAAAGACTGTCTTCTGGAAGTTGAAAGTACATCAGATCGAGCAGCGAGGCTTGTTGTTCAACTAACCCAGCGATACCAACTTCAAATAGTACAGGTATATGCACCAACATCAAGCCATACCGACGAAGAGGTTGAAGAATTTTATGAAGAAATCAAAGAGTTACACACCAAAGGGAAACAACATATCAAGCTCATCATGGGGGATTTCAATGCAAGAATTGGACAACAGGAACAAGGAGAGACATCGGTTGGTAAATACGGATATGGGGAAAGGAATGAACGTGGCGATCAACTCATCGAATTTGCAGAAGCTGAAAACCTTAGCATCATGAATTCATTTTTTAAGAAGAAACCGCAAAGAAAATGGACATGGAAACACCCAAATGGGGGAACTAGTGAAATTGACTATATCCTGGCAAACAAGAAATCAATTATTGAAGATTGCAGTGTACTGAACAGATTTAATACTGGAAGTGATCATCGAATGGTGAGATGTAAAGTGCACTTAAATACTAAATTAGAACGACAGAAGCTCATTAGGAAACAAGTAAGTAAGAGGGTGGATCTAATGAAACTGAAAGTAAATACCGAGGCATTCAAGTTGGAATTAAAAAATCGCTTTTCTGCACTGGAAGGACTTATTGATGAAAGTGATATCTCAGAAGCAAATGAAAACATTGTTAAGACAATAGTTGAAACTGCTGGGGAAATTGGTGGTGTAACCTGTAAAAAGCACAATAGCAAATTATCTGAGAAGACGAAACAGCTCATGAAAAGGCGAAGAGATATGAAGGTGGACAATCGAAATACCAGTTCCAGGATTGAGTACATAGAACTTTGTAAAACTCTGCGCAAAAGCATGAAAGAAGACATAAGAAAATTCAACTGTGAGCTAGTAAGGAAAGCCATTGAAAATAACAAGAGCCTTAGGGTTGTTAAAGGAAGTTTATCTGTTGGGAAGAAACACATCATTGCATTAAAAGGAGAGGATGGCACCGTAACAAGAAATAGGGAAGAAATACTTAGAAGAGTTGAAGAATTCTACAAAAATCTATACGAAAGTAACAGTGGATTAAACGAAGACATTGAAATAGTCGAAGGAACAGCTCCTAAAATCTTAAAAGAAGAAGTTTCATTTGCAATAAAAAATATGAAGAAAGGAAGAGCCCCTGGTGATGATGGTATTACATTAGATATCCTAAAAGAAGCTGGAGAATATGTAGAAGACATACTTGCAAAATTCTTTACCAAATGTCTTAACAGCGGTAACATACCAAACCAATGGGATTCTGCAACAGTAATTCTTTTGCATAAAAAAGGTGATAAAGAGGATTTAAAAAATTACCGACCAATTAGCTTGTTACCTGCTATTTATAAAATCTTCACAAAAGTTCTAACACATCGCCTGCAGAAAAAATTAGATGCAGCTCAACCAAGAGAACAAGCTGGATTTCGAAGTGGATTCAGTACAGTGGACCATATTCAAGTATTAAGAGAATTAATTGAAAGAACACATGAATATGAACTTCCATTGTGTGTTGCATTTATTGACTATGAGAAGGCCTTTGACTCTATAAAAACATCAGCAGTCATCAACTCTTTAAGATCAGCAGAAATTGAGGATGTGTACATTAACATGGTGAAACGAAGTCCCTCTAAGTGATAGTCGAAGGAACAGCTCTTAAATTCTTAAAAGAAGAAGTAGCATTTGCAATAAAAAGTATGAAGAAAGGAAGATCCCCTGGCGATGATGGCATTACATTAGATATCTTAAAAGAAGCTGGAGAACATGTAGAAGACATATTTGTAAAATTCTTTACCAAATGCCTCAACAGTGGTAACATACCAAACCAACGGCGTTCTGCAACAGTAATTCTTTTGCATAAAAAAGGTGATAAAGAGGATTTGAAAAATTACCGACCAATTAGCTTGTTACCTGCTATTTATAAAATCTTCACAAAAGTTCTAACACATCGCCTGCAGAAAAAATTAGATGCAGCTCAACCAAGAGAACAAGCTGGATTTCGAAGTGGATTCAGTACAGTGGACCATATTCAAGTATTAAGAGAATTAATTGAAAGAACACATGAATATGAACTTCCATTGTGTGTTGCATTTATTGACTATGAGAAGGCCTTTGACTCTATAAAAACATCAGCAGTCATCAACTCTTTAAGATCAACAGACATTGAGGATGTGTACATTGACATGGTGAAACGTGTGTATAAAAATGCAAGTGCAAAATTTCGGTTACATAAAGATACCAAAACTATCAAACTTGGCAAAGGGGTGAGGCAGGGAGATACCATTTCTCCAAAACTTTTTACTTCTGCTTTACAGATGATTTTTCAGCTGATAAATTGGAATAACAAGGGAATAAAAATAAATGGTGAATATTTAAATCATCTGCGGTTTGCTGATGACATTGTTATTTTTTCAACGGACCCATTAGAACTCCAAGACATGGTACAAGAGCTCTCAACTAGAAGTGAAGAAGTTGGACTCAAGATGAACCTACAAAAAACTAAGATCATGTTCAATAATTTTGTAGAGGAAACAAAAATACAAGTTGACAACACTGAGCTAGAAATTGCTGATTCATATATTTACCTTGGCCAGCTGATTTCAATGGATGGCAACATTATGAAAGAACTCAACAGACGTATTAAACTTGGCTGGAGTGCATTTGGAAGAAACAGTTTTATCCTGAAGGGGAAATTGCCTTTGTGTCTAAAAAGAAAAGTCTTCAACCAGTGTGTATTGCCAGTCCTCTCTTATGGATCAGAGACATGGAGTCTAACAGTTGGAGCAATACGAAAGTTACAGACAACGCAAAGGAGCATGGAGAGGTGCATGCTTGGAATAACTAGGAGAGATCGAAAAAGAAACACTTGGGTGAGAGAGCAAACTAGAGTAGAGGACATCATTGTTAAAGTAAAAGGGCTGAAATGGCGATGGGCTGGGCATATTGCAAGAAGAACTGATCAACGATGGACAACAGAAATTCTGAACTGGATTCCAAGAGACCACCGAAGACCTAGAAAACGTCCTCAAACTAGATGGGTGGATGAAATAAGAAAAGAGGTTGGGGTGACGTGGAAGCGAATTGCTCAGGATAGACTTCCAGTGGGAAAGCATAAGACCTAGAAAAGGTCCTCAAACTAGATGGGTGGATGAAATAAGAAAACACTTTGGGGTGACGTGGAAACGAATGACCCAGGATAGACTTGTGTGGAAAGCATTTGGAGAGACCTTCATCCAGCAGTGGATAGATAATGGTTGAATATGATGATGATGATGATGATATATAGTAGCAAGCGGTAGGTAGAGTATTAAAATAAAGTAGTTTGGTCTAATAAGATATAAACCTGCATACCATCTTCGACAAGTTTTAATATACATATATACAGTAGTTTTTAAATCCAACATAACAGTACTTAAACTGTTAGAACAATCTACAATCTTTACATCATTATGTTTCAAGGTTAATGCTGATAAACGGGTGTTTAATCAGAAGACATTGAAAGAAACCTTTTCAATAAACGTATCGGCCCTTCCTTAGTTTCCAACAAGCCGTTTAATACCCTAAAAGCAGTCTAACATATCCGTTTACGGAGAAATATCGTAATGATATATGCTTATGAAAAATTACCCTTCGGCAGGATTACCAATGATCATGTCAGCATTAGTCATAACCTTTAAGATTTAGTATTATAGACCTCATTTGTAAGAAACAAAGCAAGTGATAGTCACTGTTTTTTCTGTATCCCTTATTGTACCTTTGTTGTTTATAATAACAGTTTTATACATAGAAACGGTTATACAATAATTTTTGCCACCCACGTTTTAAGTAGCTCAAACTAGAGCTTTTTTTATCTTTGGAGTAAAAGACGCGCCGTTCTTATCCTGGACGGAACGGTTTTTGTAACATAATACATAATAAGCCGAAAATAATACTCAGGTTATTAGCTGCGTAGAAAAACAATTTGTATTGCACGAAAACTTAACATTTCGTTCCGAACTGTGAGGATATTCATCAGACAAAAAATTACATGTAGAAATTGAAAACTGAAAAATATGCTTAGCTTTCGAATACAATATTTACTTATGTTTAAAGAAATTATTATAAACACTGCAGAGAGAAAATTTGGTAATATTCCGGTGAATATTGTATCCACAAGCAAAGTATAATTGACAGTTTTAAATTTCTTCATGTAATTTTTTTCTTCTAATGATAATCCGCATAGTTGGACTTGAAAAGTTAAGTCTTTGAGAAATAAAAACCTCCTTTTAGGCAGCTGATTGCCTAACAACTGTTTTGCTTACTATAAAGCACTGCCAAAGTTTCCATGAAACTACGACATATATATTACTAATAAACATTAAAAATTAATTAACCAAGAGCATCTATTGCAAATGAAAGATCACGTTAACATTATTCGATGCTACTTTTCTTCAATTAAAAACCATATATCATATATATATATATATTGGCGTTAAACCCCTAGCTTGGCGTTAAACCCCTTGTCAAGGATGCTGAACACAAGTAAATATGGATACGTGCTAAAGAAAGACAAGAGAAACCTACATAAAGTCTCCCACCTCATGTACGTAGATGACATCAAGCTATACGCGCCAACAATCACCCAACTCCGACAACTCATCAGTATAACAGAGACATTCTCCAAGGACATAGGAATGGAATTCGGCCTCGATAAGTGCAAAATACAGAAGAATAGCAAAGAAGATTTACCAGGCATCGAACTCGAAGACGGGAGACTACTGAAGACCTTGGACGAGGGCGAAACCTACAAATACCTAGGGATAATGCAAAAACGGCAGCAGGAGCACAAGAAAGTCAAGGTCCAGCTCACGCAAGCATTCCAAGAAAGACTTAGAAGCATTGTGAAGACGAAACTGAGCGGGAAGAACACCACGCAAGCAATTAACGCATATGCGGTACCAGTGCTCACCTACTCCTTCGGGATCATCAAATGGTCCAACACTGAACTAGAACAACTCCAGCGGAAAATGAGAACCATCCAGAGAAGAGCCGGACAACTACACCCTGCAACGGCAATTGAACGGCAAACACTACCCCGGGAAGAAGGAGGACGCGGACAAGCGGACCTCAAAGACTTACATGACAAGCAGATCCAGAGCATGAGGCAATACTTCCAGTTGAAGAGTCCCCGATCGCCACTCATCCAAGCCATAATACAAGCAGATGCAAATTACACGCCACTAAACCTGTGTAGTACCGAAGAGCGTGTCCTGGAAACAGCCAATGAACAGAAACTAAGAACTTGGGCCGGAAAACCATTACATGGCAGGCACTACAATGACCTGCAACAACCACACGTTGACAAAAAGGCATCAAATTCTTGGCTGGCCAAAGGCACTCTCCAGCCAGAGACAGAAGGATTCATGCTAGCCATCCAAGACCAAGTGATCGCAACAAGGAACAATCAGAAATTCATCCAGAGAAAAGACATAGAAAGCGACAAATGCAGACACTGTCATGCGGCATCGGAGACAATCCAACACGTGATGGCAGGATGCAAGATCCTTGCGCAGTCAGACTACAAACATAGGCACGATCAAGTAGCGAAAATAGTCCACCAGAAATTGGCAGCGAATGCTGGCTTTCTGACAGAAAAATGCCCGTACTACAAATATGAGCCAGAGACCGTGCATGAGAACGAAACACACAAGCTTTACTGGGATAGAGCAATCATAACAGACAAGACAGTCCCACATAACCGTCCTGACATAACCCTCGTCGATAAATCGAATAAGACCACGTACTTAATCGACATAGCAGTACCCAACACCAATAACATACAGACAACCTACACAACGAAAATCACCAAGTACCAAGATCTCAGACATGAAGTACGAGATATATGGGGTATGGAAAAGATCTTCATCATCCCGTTAGTCATCTCAGCAACAGGGATAGTACCAAAAACGCTTGCGACGAATTTGGAGATACTCAACATTGACCCAAACACCTACATTGAAATACAAAAAGCCACAATCCTAAACACGTGTCACATTGTCAGGAAGTTTCTAGACATGGCACATTAAGAAGTGATGTAAAAAGAGGCTTGGGAACATGGCGCTCTGCCCGTCCCAAAGCCTGTTACCGCCAAGAATGGGCGAGGAAAACTTTTATATATATATATATATATATATCATCATCATCATCATATTCAACCATTATCTATCCACTGCTGGATGAAGGTCTCTCCAAATGCTTTCCACACAAGTCTATCCTGAGCAATTCGCTTCCACGTCACCCCAACCTGTTTTCTTATTTCATCCACCCATCTAGTTTGAGGACGTTTTCTAGGTCTTCGGTGGTCTCTTGGAATCCAGTTCAGAATTTCTGTTGTCCATCGTTGATCAGTTCTTCTTGCAATATGCCCAGCCCATCGCCATTTCAGTCCTTTTACTTTAACAATGATGTCCTCTACTCTAGTTTGCTCTCTCACCCAAGTGTTTCTTTTTCGATCTCTCCTAGTTATTCCAAGCATGCACCTCTCCATGCTCCTTTGCGTTGTCTGTAACTTTCGTATTGCTCCAACTGTTAGACTCCATGTCTCTGATCCATAAGAGAGGACTGGCAATACACACTGGTTGAAGACCTTTCTTTTTAGACACAAAGGCAATTTCCCCTTCAGGATAAAACTGTTTCTTCCAAATGCACTCCAGCCAAGTTTAATACGTCTGTTGAGTTCTTTCATAATGTTGCCATCCATTGAAATCAGCTGGCCAAGGTAAATATATGAATCAGCAATTTCTAGCTCAATGTTGTCAACTTGTACTTTTGTTTCCTCTACGAAATTATTGAACATGATTTTAGTTTTTTGTAGGTTCATCTTGAGTCCAACTTCTTTACTTCTAGTTGAGAGCTCCTGTACCATGTCTTGGAGTTCTGATGGGTTCGTTGAAAAAATAACAATGTCATCAGCAAACCGCAAATGATTTAAATATTCACCATTTATTTTTATTCCCTTGTTATTCCAATTTATCTGCTGAAAAATCATCTGTAAAGCTGAAGTAAAAAGTTTTGGAGAAATGGTATCTCCCTGCCTCACACCTTTACCAATTTTGATAGTTTTGGTATCTTTATGTAACCGAAATTTTGCACTTGCATTTTTATACACACATTTCACCATGTCAATGTACACATCCTCGATGTCTGCTGATCTTAAAGAGTTGATGACTGCTGATGTTTTAATAGAGTCAAAGGCCTTCTCATAGTCAATAAATGCCACACACAATGGAAGTTCATATTCATGTGTTCTTTCAATTAATTCTCTTAATACTTGAATATGGTCCACTGTACTGAATCCACTTCGAAATCCAGCTTGTTCTCTTGGTTGAGCTGCATCTAATTTTTTCTGCAGGCGATGTGTTAGCACTTTTGTGAAGATTTTATAAATAGCAGGTAACAAGCTAATTGGTCGGTAATTTTTTAAATCCTCTTTATCACCTTTTTTATGCAAAAGAATTACTGTTGCAGAATCCCATTGGTTTGGTATGTTACCACTGTTGAGGCATTTGGTAAAGAATTTTGCGAGTATGTCTTCTACATGTTCTCCAGCTTCTTTTAAGATATCTAATGTAATGCCATCATCGCCAGGGGATCTTCCTTTCTTCATACTTTTTATTGCAAATGCTACTTCTTCTTTTAAGATTTTAGGAGCTGTTCCTTCGACTATCTCAGAGTCTTCGTTTAATCCACTGTTTCCCTCATACAGCTTTCTGTAGAATTCTTCAACTCTTCTAAGTATTTCTTCCCTATTTCTTGTTACAGTGCCATCCTTTCTTTTTAATGCAATGATGTGTTTCTTCCCAATAGACAAACTCCCTTTAACAACCCTAAGGCTCTTGTTGCTTTCAATGGCCTTCCTTACTAACTCACAATTGAATTTTCTTATATCTTCTTTCATGTTTTTGCGCAAAGTTTTGCAAAGTTCTACATACTCGATCTTGCGACTGGTATTTTGATTGTCCACCTTCATAAGTCTTCGCCTTTTCATGAGTTGTTTCGTCTTCTCAGATAATTTGCTATTCTGCTTTTTACATATTACACCACCAATTTCCCCAGCAGTTTCAATTATTGTCTTAACAATGTTTTCATTTGCTTCTGAGATGTCAACTTCTTCAATAAGTCCTTCCAGTGCAGAAAAGCGATTTTTTAATTCCAACTTGAATGCCTCAGTATTTTCTTTTAATTTCTTTAAATCCACCCTCTTACATACTTGTTTCCTAATGAGCTTCTGCCTTTCTAGTTTAGTATTTAAGTGCATTTTACATCTCACCATTCGATGATCACTTCCAGTATTAAATCTGTTCAGTATGCTGCAATCTTCAATAATTGATTTCTTGTTTGCCAGTATATAGTCAATTTCGCTGGTTCCTCCATTGGGGTGTTTCCATGTCCATTTTCTTTGCGGTTTCTTCTTAAAAAATGAATTCATAATGCTAAGATTTTCAGCTTCGGCAAATTCTATGAGTTGATCGCCACGTTCATTCCTTTCCCCGTATCCGTATTTACCAACCGATGTCTCTCCTTGTTCCTGTTGTCCAATTCTTGCATTAAAATCTCCCATGATGAGCTTGATGTGTTGTTTCCCCTTGGTATGTAGCTGTTTGATTTCTTCATAGAATTCCTCAACCTCCTCGTCGGTATGGCTTGATGTTGGTGCATATGCCTGTACTATCTGAAGTTGGTATCGCTGGGTTAGTTGAACAACGAGCCTCGCTGCTCGATCTGACGTGCTTTCGACTTCAAGAAGGTAGTCTTTAATTCTTTTGTTGATTAAGAAGCCAACACCACTTGTTCTTCCAGTTTCCGTTCCTCTATAATAAAACAAATGTCCACTTTTAAGTTCCACCAACTCTTCACCTTTTCTTCTAACTTCACTGAGTCCTACAATGTCCCATTTGATCTTGTCAAGTTCTTCTTCCAATTCTTGAAGTTTTGCTTCAGAAGCAAGGGATCGTCCATTATACGTTGCCGAGGTCAATAACAAATGGCAGCCTTGGCCATTCCAG
>QLNU02008705.1:15323-43499 GCA_006491805.2 Dysdera silvatica | reverse complement strand
CCTGCAGAAAATTAGATGCAGCTCAACCAAGGGAACAAGCTGGAATTCGAAGTGGATTCAGTACAGTAGACCATATTCAAGTATTAAGAGAATTAATTGAAAGAACACATGAATATGAACTTCCATTGTGTGTGGCATTTATTGACTATGAGAAGGCCTTTGACTCTATTAAAACATCAGCAGTCATCAACTCTTTAAGATCAACAGACATCGAGGATGTGTACATTGACATGGTGAAACGTGTGTATAAAAATGCAAGTGCAAAATTTCGGTTACATAAAGATACCAAAACTATCAAAATTGGTAAAGGTGTGAGGCAGGGAGATACCATTTCTCCAAAACTTTTTACTTCAGCTTTACAGATGATTTTTCAGCAGATAAATTGGAATAACAAGGGAATAAAAATAAATGGTGAATATTTAAATCATTTGCGGTTTGCTGATGACATTGTTATTTTTTCAACGAACCCATCAGAACTCCAAGACATGGTACAGGAGCTCTCAACTAGAAGTAAAGAAGTTGGACTCAAGATGAACCTACAAAAAACTAAGATCATGTTCAATAATTTCGTAGAGGAAACAAAAATACAAGTTGACAACATTGAGCTAGAAATTGCTGATTCATATATTTACCTTGGCCAGCTGATTTCAATGGATGGCAACATTATGAAAGAACTCAACAGACGTATTAAACTTGGCTGGAGTGCATTTGGAAGAAACAGTTTTATCCTGAAGGGGAAATTGCCTTTGTGTCTAAAAAGAAAGGTCTTCAACCAGTGTGTATTGCCAGTCCTCTCTTATGGATCAGAGACATGGAGTCTAACAGTTGGAGCAATACGAAAGTTACAGACAACGCAAAGGAGCATGGAGAGGTGCATGCTTGGAATAACTAGGAGAGATCGAAAAAGGAACACTTGGGTGAGAGAGCAAACTAGAGTAGAGGACATCATTGTTAAAGTAAAAGGGCTGAAATGGCGATGGGCTGGGCATATTGCAAGAAGAACTGATCAACGATGGACAACAGAAATTCTGAACTGGATTCCAAGAGACCACCGAAGACCTAGAAAACGTCCTCAAACTAGATGGGTGGATGAAATAAGAAAACAGGTTGGGGTGACGTGGAAGCGAATTGCTCAGGATAGACTTGTGTGGAAAGCATTTGGAGAGACCTTCATCCAGCAGTGGATAGATAATGGTTGAATATGATGATGATGATGATATATATATATATACATACGTTTGAGTGTTCATATACTTTATAATAAGGATATGGAAAATTATAGAGAGAAATTTATTTCTTAATGCAAAATTTACGTTAAGAAATTTATTTGTTAACGTTAAATATATTAGTCTACTTACATATTTAGTAATATTAAATATATTAACAAAATACGTCAAAACATTTGTGAATTTTAAGTCCTTATCCCTATCAGATTAATGGGCTATTGACTGGTTAGTGGGTTCCCTGATCCCCCTCGTGTATCCACCCCTGATTTAGAAGAGTGATAGGCTACTTCTTTTTTTTTTTTTTTAGAACTACACCACTGATATGCACTATATAAATCTAGCATTATAATTACTTCGGCCAGAGCCATCTTAAAGCGTTCAGGGGGGTCCTGAGCTCGATAGGATCTGGAGCTCCTTCCACATTAACTTCCCATTTACCGATTTTCTGCAATATGAAAAATTTAATATATATTAAACATACTTTGCCAGCTCGGCGCCCCTGGGCCTAGTTGCAATTAACCCTCCCCCTTAAGATGGTACTGAGTGTTGCGGCCAAAATATTAGTATTCAAACCATTGTGTAGTGATGCGCATGTTAATTGCAATAATAAATTGCGCATAAAAATTAGCGATAATGAATAGCGCAGAATAATTAACAATAACATAATTTGTGCATATTGATTAATAGAGCCCAAATTATATGCAGTAAAACTTGCAAAATATGCACTAAAAATCGTCAAATATGCATTTATATGCACTCAAAATTATAAAATATGCACTTAAATATTTTTCCACTTATTTAAATAACAAATGTCCTGTGTCTTAAAACAAAGGACTGATTTGATTATTAACTAGCCGAGTAGAAATATTTGATACATAGCATTATTTTTATTATATCATATTAAAAAATTTCTCCAACATTCTGAACAATTAAGCTTTGTGTTCTATTAATCAATAGCGCTTATGCCCAACAGGTTCTTCCAGATCTACTAAGACTATTATATTTGTAAAATTTTACGTGTCTTTAAATAGTCTTTCCTTAATAGACTATAAGCAACGCATGTTGCTGATATATATAATGTTGCGGAATTTTACTCCGTATAAGTATTTGTGGTGTTTAATCTGATCTACGTATTTAGCACAATAAGACTAAACACTACCGTCTCCCTGTTAAATATAGTCGCTAATTTAACTATGACTATAACTACATTTTTTGAAGCATCAGGGTATAATTAAATATACACATTTATAAGTCCATTTTTATTTATGCTCATGCAGGATTAAAAGAAAAGTTTAACTTTATAGTATAAAAAATTTCATGTAAAAGAACAATAAAGTTCTTAAAATTATTGAAACCCGTGAAATATGCATTTATTCTGGAAATTCAGTTTTTATTCATTTATATGCCCTAAGGCTGAAAAGAGACGAAATATGAAATTGCATTTGCACATATGGATTTGCATATTATCCTGGCTTGATTAATTAGAAATAATGAATATCACATATTAATTAGCAATAATAAATAGCGCACATTAATTAGCAATGACAAATAGCGCATAATAATTATCATTATTTTCATGTTATTGCACATTAACTTAGCAGGAGAGTAGTATATATTTTCACGCAGCTTTTACAATGGCATGTTTATAAAATAACAAAATTAAAATATTGAACACTCTTAAGAAGTTAACAGCCTAAAAATAAATAAATAAATAAATAAATAAATAAATTGGCCTATGAGTAAAGACGTCGTTAAGGCAAATTACAGAGAGTTGGGGGCGGCATTTATTTTTTACCAATGTTACCGCAAAGCAAATAATTACTTTAACCTTTTAATGTATTCAAAATATTGCATATATTTCAATTCTAGGGGAGGGCAGTTGCCTCCCTGCCCCACCCAAACGACGCTCATGACTATGGGACCAGTGTGTAAAAATTAAATGAAACATAAAATAACCAAAAACTGGGATTCGACGCACTGGTGTACGCAGGGGGTGTTGATGAGGGGTTGTAACCCCCCCATTGCAATGGAAGTTTTGATATTTAACATAAGAATACATGGAGTTGTAGTTCTGTGACCCCCCCACCCATTGAGCCTATAACCCCCCTTATGAACTTTCTATTACGCCTATGATTCAACATATCAGCTTCCTTATAAAATAATGCCCCCCTAAAAAAGCATTTCTTTATCTTTTTAAAAGCTCATAACTCTATGTGTCTATAAAGACGTTAAAAAAATATAAATTTGACCTTTTAGTGTCTGTAAGACGTTAAAACTTATAAATATATAACCTTTTAGAGAAGTTTCAAAACGAAATCGGAATATATAAAGTTGGTAAAATTGTGAATGATTTAAATACAGCGCTCTCTCAAATCGTTCTATCCCTTTTCTGACTTCTTTCAAAAGAGGTGGAAAGGGGGTTTCTGCATCGATGTGACGCATGGGGTTAAGAGAATAACGATTCTGGAACCACCTGCGAGTGTCGCTTTGGACCTTCCCCCACAGCTGCACCCGCTGCTGCCCCCCCACTTCAAAAAGTGTCACAAAAAGCCCGCCATTCTGTGCCACCATAGAGTCAAATTCCTAAACTTCCGCACCAGTGCAACAATCGCGGGAAAATCGAAGTATCCGAACCACGCCAAGAATTCAAGTAGGCCAGTTAATAGAATGGAAACACTGACAAAAAAGGACATTGTTGTTGCTCTTAGTGTTGTTGTTGTTGTTTATGCTGGTCTTCGAAGTTGGCCCAAAGAGGATTTCAACGTATTACTGCAGTAACAGTCGCATTCTGATTCGCTTGTGTGTTGAAGGCGAGATTTTTGTATGGAAATTAACTTCGAATTGTTTAAAACTAGAAATTGACATGCGAGGATGGACAACATAGGGGCATGGAGGGGAACTTTTATGCATTAAGACCTCTCTAAGGCGACCAGTCTTGTTTCCGTGAAAAAAGGTTCACTCAGAGAGATGCTCTTTTTATAAAATTCAAAGGTAGTATATTACCACTTATTCCATATTTCACGTTAGTCGCCTTGTTGACGATCTATTATATAAATCAATAGATAGATCTATAGATAGATCTAAATATAAATATATAGATAGATCTAAAGGTAGATCTATCTATAGATCTAAAGGTAAGTCTATAGATAGATCTAAAGGTAAGGCTATAGATAGATCTAAAGGTAGATCTATAGATAAATTTAAAGATAGATCTATCTTTTCTAAAAAAAATGTTCATTTCCTAGGCCGAAAAAATTTCATATTCCTCGGAAATCGTAGGTCTTTACTCCGTAAAATGAACACTCAGAAAATCCACAGCGATCACCATAGTTTTTTGTATGATTTCTCAAATATTGATAATTCGACCCTACGAAAAACTTTCTATGATTTGGAAAACTTTTAAAGATGCGATAAAGCTATAAATGGTATAGTGCACAATGATGGGATACGTTCTTTTAAAAATATTTTTAGTGATAACAAATTAAAACTTGAAAACATCGATGATGTTTTTCTCTCAATTTATTTTATTAAATAGTTCATCATTTCCAAATTTAACAATTGTAAATTGTATCCCGATTTATTTGTCCTAATTGTATCTTAATTTAACAATCTCCATAAAACAATACCTTGGTCAACAGGCGTATTCTAGCTTGGAGTACTCTCGCTGGACGTCTTCTTCTCCAACTTCATCCAAAAAAAAATGTCAAAAATAAAGTCATTGCTGCTATCACGAGTCCACGCATGAGCGCCCATACGAGTACTTCTGGGGGGCCGAGGAACATTAAGAATACTTCTAAGGGGGCTGAGAAAAATTATTACCTCCTTCTCAAAGCTGTCAAGAATTTTAGTGAATGTACAAGATACCAAAACGCTACAAAAATAATTGATACTGCTTGACAATTAGTAATGAGCTAAAAAGTACCTTATTTTAAAATGTGACTCCAAATTTTAAATTAAAAGTAAATGCATACCAGAATTGGGCAAATCAAATTTTTGAATGGATAGAGTGGGCTCGAGACCCCCAGCCCCCATAGGGAGCCCATGAGTATACGCCATCTTCTTGTTTGTAATTCCTCTCTCCCTCCCTCCCTCCTCTCCCAAGAGTCCTTCTATATAAAACTACCATATTCACCATTCTTACCTCCTCCTGCTCTGCTTGGTGTTTCAGTTCAAACTCAATCACAAAAATTGACGCAGTATAGCCCAGATGCTCTTGCGCCATAAAAAATCCAAACAAACAATCAATCACAAAAACTCTCCAACAATTCAAAAATCGTCAAATTAAACGTATCTTAAAATTCCTTGGTTTGTCAGGAAAAGGATAATTTTCGCTGACGCTGGCTCAGACCTCATCACTAGGGCAGTAATTTTTTCGCTTCGAGAATTTCCGAGACGTTTTCTGCTAATTTTAAGGGTTTTTCAACAGTTTCGCGAATTTTAGGATTCTTTCATTAACTTCGCGGATTTTTTTCCCTATTATTGCCAAATTTCTGTTACAATTTTTACGTTATATTGTGACTTCTGTTTCTGTTACTATCGAATTGTCATGGCGACTTACCGAACTTGTAAATAGTACAAACTTAGTAAACTTGTAAATAGCAAAAACTTAATAAACTTGTAAATGGTACTGAATATCGCCAGTTACATTAGTTTTAAGGCCAGTTACATTAGTTTTAAGGCCAGTTACATTAGTTAGAAGTAATATAAACAGTTCACATAAACAGGAGTTCTCGAATGCCATAAACGCTTAGAAGCAGAAAATTTCTGTCTGTAATTTCGTATGAGCTTATAAAGTTCATTAGTTGCTAATTTTGAGAATGAGCCGCGTCAGTAAAATTAGCGCATCTGAAAGATGCAATCAGTATAGCAAAGGGGCCTTTCACGTAAACAAAAATCTATTATTCTGTTAAACATGCAACATACCATATATATGTCCGAATATTCAACCGAAAGTAATGCAAAAAGGTATTGATATTTTGAGAAAAGAATTGAACAGAAACAGCATCGCTCAAAAGAAATTTCAAAATCACCAGTGCTAAAAAGTCTAATCCCCCTTCTTTTGTATTTCCCCAAATGCACTTTGTTTGTCATGAATGGCATTAAAATATTTGTCTTGTGCTTCCAATCTTATACAAAATATCATCGGCCTCCAGCATCAAAGTATCAGTGATACCGTCTCCAACCTGGACAAAGATGACCAAAGCTCCTTGGGACCATAGGCGTAGCCAGGGGGTGGTTTTGGAGTTGTAACCCCCATCGCAATGAAATTTTGTATATTTAACATAGGAATATATGAGTTGTAGCTCTGTAACCCCTCCCATTAAGCACATACCCCCCCCCCCCATGAAATTTCTGCCTACCTCTATGCTTGGGACATGAGGGGAGATAGCAGAAAATGAAAAAAAAAAATCTTTTTTTTTTCAAAACAAGAATGGCAGACCGTTTACTTTCCAAATTAGTAATGTTCACATAATATGTGAACCCAGATGGTTGGGTCATCCCTCCCCACCTCCGGTCTACTCAAAATGTGAACATCCGACAAAAAAAAATCGAGATGCTTTCAGTTTTTGTGCCGTTCCACGATTATGTGACATTCGTTAGTGGTATTTTCCTTAGATAGCCTTTTAAAAGGTAGTAAAACTGAATAGTCAGCTGCACAATTTTTTTATTGTAAGCATTACACCCTTGCATCAATATAAAAAATGTTGCAGACATATAGAATAATTAACAGTATGGTAATTAAATTTGTAACTATCACATATGTGACAATTTTTGGAAGTCCGTGTTCAGTGCAACACTTCGTAAATTTATTTCTGTGAATATACAATGATTTCAAGGCTGAAATTTTTTGGCAGTTGAAAGAGGAACTGAAATTATGAAAAACATTTTTCTTACACCCATACAATTGAAGTTCTGTTGACGAAAAATTTAAGCATTCCATCACGTATGCGACACGGTGATCATCTACGTGACTTTAAATATATTGTTGCATTTATTTGTATAAATGATTAATCCACATACAAATATTACTAGTAACTATAACTGGAATAAAATTGGTTTACAAAGTATACATGTCAGAAGTCATAGATGCCTATATGGGGCAGAGGGGGCTCGAGCCCCACCTAGCCATTTAAAAATTTGATTTTCCGGAGTCTGCTGTGCATTTACTTTCAAAAGTTTTGCAGTCGCATCATTACTAATTGCCAAACAATATCAATTACTTTTTTTAATATTTCAGTATCTTGAACAGTCACTAAAATGTCTGACAGCCTTGAAAAGGAGGTAGTAAGTTTCCTCAGCCACCCATAGAAGTACACACATATGTAACCCATGTTAGAGGCTTAGGATAAATATAATTGAAAAGGTCAATTGCAACCATAGGTGTACCCAAAAAGTTCATAATTGGGGTTATAGCTCAATGATAGGGTTACAGAACTACAACTCACACATATTCCTATGTTAATACACATATTTATATACAGTATTATATTATTCCTATATTACTACACATGTTTATATACAAAATTGCATTGCAATGGGGAGTTACAACCCCTATCAACATTCCAGTGTTTGCAACACACAAGAGAAAAAAAATTGTAACATTTTACAGGCCTGTAATGCCTATCTACTCGTATACGTCACCAAATTCACTAAATATGGCAAAACCTATCTAAAATTATAGGTGTTGTCAATATTTGAAATATATCAGCCCTGTCTAGTTTATATTGCTTCTCAATATATAAAAATTTATTTCCCAATACTTCCTTCAGATAAAAAATAGTGAAGTCATTTTTATTTATGCTGTTTATAACTTGACAAAGTTTTCTCATATATATTTTTTTTTTTCCTGTGATTTTTTGGAAATTAAATTTTCACACAAGACTGTTCACTTCCTTTGGATCATCACCATCTAACTGAAAACAGTTTAAAATGATAGCCGGTTTAGAAAATCTGGAATTACTGTAAAAATGCAATTCAGAATTGCCGCAAATAATTGTGTGTATACTTTGTATTCCTTTGACTTCCTTTGCTTTTGACCAGTCTATAAGTTTAGACTCTGTGTCAATTTGCTCTTGCATTATCGGCTCAACAACGACTTTAGGCAGAACTTTAGCAGCAACAGTAACAAAATCTGTCGTCATTTGAACTATTTCTCTTGGGCCCGTCACTTCTTCACGTACTCGAGAGTTTTCTAAACCACTGATTCCATCAATTTCACCTTTGCCACAAAATGTAGCGGTGTACTTCCAATCAATACCATAAAATTTGTTTTTGAGTTGTAAATTTAGTTTATGTAAAAGGTATGTCATATATTTGTTCTTAAATCCACTTGATGGTCCATCAGTCCAAATAATTAATTTTGATTTGCGTTCAGGTTGAATTACATTTAGGAGGTTAGTTAAAAATACAATAACTACGCTTTTGGTTTTATCATTTGTGTCTGAAACTATAGGAAAACATTTAGCATCAAAGAACTCAACTATAAATGAAGTAGCACTTTTGTGACTCCATGATGCTGACTGCACCTCACCTTAACATCCACATGTAGCCTATAATTCATAGCAAAATCAAGCTGCAGCACTAAACTGTTCTTTTTGCCATTTTCAAATACAGAGGCCTGAATTTGTTTAACACAAACATGTTATTCAAAATCTGGAAGAGCTGTTTTAATTTCATGTCATAATTCTGCTGTACAACTGTCATGAAGTCTATCCTTCTGGTTTTAAGAATGATGCATATCGCAGTATTGTCAAATAATGTGTGTGATTTACTTTTCTATATATATGTATGTATTTTTTGTATCTGTATATATATATATATCACCGAAATATGTAACTGTGAACAACAGAGATATTTTTAAAAAAAAAACGATAAAACAAAATGACAATGTGAAGAATCCCTGTGAAGGGTAATAATATCATACATCCTGAATATTAAAGTTAATGAACTTAAAACAAGTGACTTATTAATTGAAACTGTCACAGCGTCATATGCTTAAGGGGCCTATTCTATATTTTCAGCGTAGGGCCCATAAAGCTCTTAAACCGGCACTGTTCGGAAATCATTAGTATAATATAATAAATATAATTCATTAGATTTGTTTTCGACATTATATACTTTAGTAGTTTTTCTAGAATTTTTGTCAATTTAAAAAACTAAGAAAATACTACGTATTTAGTGTAGCTAGCTATGACATAATATAAACGGAAATTAAATTCATTATAATTATGTTTTTATTTAATTTTGAAACCAAAAAGTTTATACTTTTTACTATCAAAATAATTTATAAAACTCTAGAGTGTACTATACTGCAGGCTACTATGATTTTAAAAATATATCTTTTATAACGACTGAATTTGCACGGTCTCTTGAAGATCGTTATAACCGATTTTCACTATATTTTTGCAGCGTTTTGGTATCGTGTACATTCACTAAAATTTTTTAAAGTTTTGAGGAGGAGGTAATAATTTTTCTCAACCCCCGCCCCCACTAGAAGTACTCGTATGGGCGCCCATGTACAGGTGAACTTGTTTCAAAAGAGTTTAATAATTGGAAGAAGACCTTGGAGAAGTTCAGTCAACATTAAGACAGAACTTTATTCTATCATAAGAATTCAATTCACAAAGCCGATGAGTTTTTAAAGGTCGCAAAAGGAAAAAAGGCTTCCGTAGATCAAGTAGTGGACAGAGGGCAAGCAAAAGCAAGTTTTGCACAATAGGCTTATTTTTAAACCTATTCCTAAAACGGTAATTTTTTATGGAGGACAAGGGCTGGCCATTGTAAAATTTTATGAACATAATCTAGTACTACTTCTAATTATTTAAGTATCTTGCACTGTAGAATTATTAGTAATTTAATAATGATAAATGAACATAAAAAAAAAAACAACAACAACCCGACCGTACCGTAATTGAAATGGCCCGTGGCCATTTTTTCCACCAAAAGTTCCTTGCACGACTACCTCTCCCCTTGGGAATATTCTGAGTGCGACATTGGTCTTGTGTGTACTTAATTTTTCAATAAAATACAAATGATTAAAAAATATGTATTTAAAAAACCAGTGATAGTGAATGTCTTTTTAACGTTGGCGAATGTGATACAACAAAAGGCATTGAAAATAATGTACATGAAAATGTACATTAGAAAATTTAAAAGTTTTAGAAAATAAAAGTTTCCCATTAAAAAATTACAAAAAAAACACACACGAGAACACATACGCGTACGCAGAAAGTTCGTAAGGGGAGGGGTTATGGACTCGTTGGTGGGGATTATAGAGCTACAATTCACATACTCCTATGTTAAATATACGAAACTTCATTGCGATGGGAAGGGAGGACGCTACAGCCCCTAATAACACAGAGAGGTAGCCAGGTTTGTAACCCCGACATTTTGTATATTTAACATAGTAATGTGAGTTGTAACTCCGTAACGCCTCCCATTAAGCCTATAACCCCCCCTTATGAACTTTCTGCCTACGCCACTGCATCAACAGCCCCTACTTTTTAAAACCGCTATCATTTAGTTCCCCTAAGTAATGATAGATGGCGTGACAGTCTATACACAGAGACCCGATTTATTGACACTAGCGGCAATATGTTTTTTCGGATATATCGAAGGATATGCAAATCAACTATGTTAGGTAAATCTTGCCAAGTGCAAAAACTAGCACTACGATAAATACTTTGTACGCCATATTTTTTTATTATAAAGCAGGTATCTTAAACGCGGTATTATTATCTATCGTGGTATTAATTATTCGATCCTGCTGTTTATAAACCTTCCTTATTACATGAAAAAAAAGACAAATTTTCGAATAATTATTTATTTATTTATTTTATTTATTTATTTATATATATATATATTTTTTTTTGGTTGAAAATAAGGCTAAAAGAAATAATGACGTTTTATATTTAGTTTATCCAAAAACAAAGTTACACGTCTTTTAGTTCAATTTACGCTTAGTAGGTGGCAGCATGTAAAAGATAGCAGTTTTGCAATACTTCTTTTCCCGAACGGTAGGCCTACTTTGATATACTACTTTATGTAAGCTATGTATTTGTAAGACGTGTGATACAAAATATACAAAAATTTTGTGTTTAATATTGCTCTTACGCCAGTGGATAATTTCTTTTTTCGTAAACGATCGGTTACCAGGAAAATCAGTTATCTGAACACCCCAGTCTCAGACAACCAATGCCCTACAATAGCTCAGCATCTTTCCTTTCATCCACATTGAAAGGAGATACACGAAGCGCATGCAAAATAGACTGCGCACACAACGTAAATGTTTAACCTATATTTGAACTTCCTTTTTTCAACATGGTACTGTTGTCTATAAAATTTAACGATATTAATAAATCGGAACTTAATAGTTTAAAACCGTGTTTGTTTGTCTTTACATATGTATCTTTAAAATGAGCAAATTTAAAAATGTTATATATTTATATATTTTTACAACTTTAATTTGGAAATTTTTAATTTCAATATTTAACACTAGATGGCAGCACATAGAAACAATTCTGCGGCTGTTGCTACAGTTTTGGGCAGGGGAAATTGAGAAGAGTGGTCAATTCTGCCCGCCATCTAAACTTGCCAGCTGGCAAATTCCTACGGGACAGATAACAAGTGATAGGCGATTGCGAAATAGTTTTTAAAATCAAAGGAATCGGAATAGAACATTTTTCTTTTCTTTTTTCAACTCAGAACTTTTTTTTCAAATTGAAAGAAAGTTTCGAAATGAAGTATTTAAATTATTAAAATGTAATATTTCAGCCACTTCAAAATGACCCCCTCGTTTACGGTCACGCCTCTTTAAGGCCAATTTTTCCCCGCGTAAACGCTAATGAGGGGTTTCAATACATCAAGACAGGTATGCCATAATTTCAAGTCTTCTAACTGCTAAGTGGCAGCGATTAAATAATCATCATCATTGTCCCAAACAAAAATAAGTGCCATTTCAAATAACAAGCTGAGTTTGAACTAAAGAAAATGGCAATGTGTTTATAAAAAGTTGGTGGCGGAAATGGGCTGCCATATCAGTCACAAAAAGGGTAGGCGTTACAGGCTAAACCGGGGTCCAATATAAGGCCAGCCGACAACTGTTTGAAAAAAAAAAATATACAAAATTTCGAAACAAAAATTTTACATTTTTCAAAACTAAAGAAAAACTGGAGGAACAACATAGGTGACCATCATAGCCGTGATATGGGAGTTAAATAAAGCGTAAACTTTGGGGGGGAGCAAAATAAAAAAACTCAAAATTGGCTGGCAAAAATACAATTTTGCCTCTGTTCTAAAAACAAAAAAAACCGGGGGCATGTGTCCCCTTGCCCCCGTCAAATTACGCCTATGGCATGGGGGTATAAGTGAGCAGGGAGCTAGAAACTAGCGTCTACGTTCTGGATGTACCTCGGGAACAAATTCTTTTGCGCATGCTCATGGACATGGCCGAACTCTGTGATGGAAATAGTATTGCCAATATTGAGTACTATTCTGAGGACAGAGCTCTATTTTTGACACTAACATTTGGAATGGGCAATACCAATGATGGAAAATGCAGCCGAAATGGGTAAAATAGATTTTTATAATCCAAAAATAGATGACGGAAAAGAGGGAGTTTTTCATAAAACGTTTCGAAACATTTTTCTCATTAGTGACTTGCATTTATTTTTTGGCCACATTAGTGGGCTATTTATAGTAGTGGAACAGGGAATAACATGGATTTTTGAGTCAGCGGACAGGAAAAACTTTATTTGTTTAACTATCATCACTGGACAAAATTGAACACTTTATTTCAGTTTTCCTCTGTTTCGTATTCTGATACCAATTTTTTTTCGTCATGAATCCAAACGACGAATCCAATCAAAGACCCCTTTTCAGTGACATGTTCGTTAAATTTCTCCGTGGTTAACTAATTTACAACACCTGCAACTTCAACTTCCATCGACGTTGACCGAAATTGCTTGTCGGCGGATATTAGTCCAGAACAAACTAACGTGAGTACAAAAAATTTCTTTGTACTGTGTGCGAAAAGAGGTACCAGCATCGCAAAGCTTTGAAACGGCCAGTTTCTTAAGCGACTCTGTCAATATTGGATGTACAACCTGCGATGATAACCTATTTGTATAAATGTGGTAACTGCCCTAGTCAGTTTAGTAAACTGTACTGTTTGAAGTATCATGAGCGTAAAGGACACGAAGTACTTCCTCCAACCGCAACCTTGAAAGAATGTTCATTATGTAAAAGGTGTTTCCCAAGACAGGAAATCATTGTGCACTTTCAAACTTCTCATGCTTAAGAATGAAGAATTGAAGTTTGACACAGTTCGCGAATTTATTACCTGGAAGGGAAGTATTGAGAGAAGTACAAAATCCAAGCTTTGTCATGGAAGTGGAAGTAAATCAACTAATTCTCAAAAGAGCCATTTTTTCGCATATCATAGGTCAGGACATTATCGATCCAGAAGTCGAGGACTTAGACACATAAAAATGCAGGGTAGTTATGAGATAGATGATTTTTGTCCTGCTGCGATAAAGGTGGTAGAAAGCGCAGATGGGAAATGCGTTGTCTTGTTTACGAAAACTCACATTGGTCATACCAATGATTTAGTTCACTTATTCCCCACTCCTGCTGAGCGTGCAGCTATTTCAATAAAAATTGCATCAAAAATCCCATTTGATGACATCTTGGATGAAGTTAAAAGAACCGTTTCAACCGATCGACTTGACCGATTGCATCTGCTCATGAAAAAAGATTTATACAACATAGAAAGTTGTTTTAATGTGTGTTCAGGTGCAGTACGCCATAAAAATGATGGTACAAGCGTTGAAGCCTGGGTGGCAGACAAGAATTCCATCGATAATTCTTGCGTTTTATTTTATAAACCACAGGATTGCATTTTGCAAGAGCATTTGGAATTCAAAAAGGAGGATTTTGTTTTGAATATCATGGAAAACTCCCAGTGTGAGATTCTGAAAAAATACCGTTCGGACTGCATTTGTATCGATGGAACCCATGGGTTAAATAGCTATAACTTTGAACTTACGTCTTTGATGATCATAAATGACATGAGACAGGGGTTTCCATGTGCATTTTCAATTTCTAATCACACTGACTTTGATGCCTTAAATCTCTTTTTTTCTCCTATTAAACGAAAAGCCGACAAATTCTCACCGAATATATTTATGTCAGATATGGCCGAATCTTTCCATAATGCTTAGGTAAATATCATGGATGTCCCATCCAAACGCTTGTTTTGTACGTGGCACGTAGATGAGGCCTGGAGAAAAAATATAAAGATTTCTGAGGAAGAAAAACGAGTAGAGACCTATAAGACGTTACGAGTTCTATTGGATGAGCGTGACCCTGCAGCAAGCTTTTCAAGTTCAGTGAAGCCATTCAAAGGTTATGCAGCTGCTCTAGTATTGCAGAATTTGTAAAATACTTTGGGGAGAATTATTGAGAACGTGCTCCTTTATGGACATATTCTTTTCGACTGCACTCTGGGATAAGCACTAACATGCACATTGAGCGGATGCACAAAACATTAAAACACCTATACTTAAAAGGTGAAAATGTTAAAAAGGACTTGATAAGGCCATTCTCGTATTAATGAAACTAGTAAAAGACAAGTTGTTTGATCGGCTCATTATCATAAGTAAAGGAAAAATTACGAACAAAGTAACTGACGTTCATGAAGGACACAAAGAAAGCTTAAGATTATCAGAAGGAATGGTACTTCAAAATCAAGATGGCTGGGATTCTAAATCCACTACAACCAATGGATTTTATCTGGTTCAACGTGCGCAAGAAATTTGTCCTTGCCAGATAGTTTGTACTGATTGCACAGCATGCCTTCACATGTACACTTGCACATGCATGGACTCTTCCATCAAATTTAACATATGCAAGCACATTCACTTGGTCTATAGAGCTGAAAATTACAAAAAAACCTATATCTACATCTTCAATTGAAATAGAAAGCGGGCAAGCTGAATTAAACATTTGTGAACAAAACGATGCTGGTTAAAATTGATGCTGAGTTGAAATGATAGTTAACGAACTTCCCAAAACCTCCACGGTTTCACATACATACATCGTTATCGAATCGGGAATTGAGAAAAAACTGGAAAGACAAAACGAACTTCCCGAAACCTCCACAGTTTCACATACGTCGTTATCGAATCGGGAATTGAGAAAAAACTGGAAAGACAAAACGAACTTCCCAAAACCTCCACAGTTTCACATACATCGTTATCGAATCAGGAATTGAGAAAAAACTGGAAAGACAATTGGAGTGAGCTCATAGATTCTATAGAAAAAAAAGAAGAATGGCAAAAACTTCAAAATAGCTTTATGTCTTCAAAACCTGCTTTGGCTGCTATTAAAAAAACCAGCAGCACTGTATGTCATCCTATTGCTCCTTCAGGAACAACATTTGTGCCTGTAAATAAAAAAAATAGACCCACAACGACGATTGTTTCCTACAAAAAAAAGGGAAAACATCACAGTCAAATTCCTTAAGTAAATCCACTGTTTAAAAAAGCGGAAAGTATTGTCATTTCTTTGATGTTAACTAAAGACAAGGATGACATTAAATGAATGCAATTTTCTGATCCTATATGTCAAATTACTCATCCTATATTTTTATAAAGGCCTTTTATTATTTATTTGTATTTTTGACACACCTACAGATTTATATATTTTACCATCATGTTTCTCACGTGAAAAGATTTGTTTATCCTGGATTACCTGTCAATTACTACCTTCTCCGCGGACTGAATTCCGAGTGTGTAACGACTAAGTTTAAATATTTTCTTCGACGTATCTTTCATATTATGATGTTTGTTTGGATTTTTATGGCGCAAGAGCATCTGGGCTATACTGTGCCTTCATACTACTTTTGCTTCACTGTTCCTGTGTTAAATCTTTACTCAACTTGTCCACATGAACAATTTATCTTCAAACAATGCTTCGTTTATCCTCTTGTGACCAGGCGCGGTTTCAGAATTTTTTTATGGGTGGGCCTTCATTGGGGTAACTGGGGAAGGGGTTCTTCCCAGTGGCGTGCCAAAAGGGGGATCTGTCCGCAGTGGGTGCCACGGAAGAGGGGGCGTCATTTTCGTACATTAGCTTTAACAAATATAAATCAAAACCTCCATTAACGGACACCTCTGAAGACCGGAAACCTCCAAATAAGGAACCTATCTTTGGGGCAATATAGAATGACTCTTTGACAATGACTCAACAAACGAATGTCATTTTAACATGTATAATAGTTTTCGGTACTTGTTTTACATAAAAAAATATTTACATACATATTTGAATTACACTATATGCCGCATAGTTAGTATTCCGAATTATGCTCTACAATACCCAATTAAAACATAACACGCTTCGGAATCAATTTGTCTTTTAAAATTTTAGCAAAGCTAGTTTGGGCTCTGAAATATGAAAAAAAAAATGGATATTTTCAATTAATACTTTCTCATATTTCTTCGCAATTTTATCTCTATTTCTGTTTTTTCTTCAATCTCTACTATCCTCTTATATCTCTGCTCTCCACTATCCTATTATCTTTCTATTCCCTACTATTTATTATCCTCTTTATCTCTATTTTCGCTATTTCTTTCAACATATTTCTTCATTTCATTTAATGAATAATTGCAATGAAAACTGAAGTCATCGTTCTTTTGGGTTTCTTTTTTGTTTTCGCACCCCGGTACTGAGAAACCCTTTACCTAGCCTCACTCGAGCTTTGACACCAATTAAGAATTCTCCCACAGTGTACCCTCCCCTCAAACATGCTTGTAACCCTCCAAGTTGCTTTACTATTCTGCGGATTTTCTTCACGGTCAAGACACATAAACCTTCTCGCCCCCCGCCATTCCGACCACTCGTCGCTAAGAGGTGTTCCCCTACATTTAATTTGGAGAAAGCGCTTTCAAAAATCCTTAAGGACAACTACCCTCCCCCCATCCCCTATTCCATAGAATCATCTTTACAAGCTAAGAGTACCTTGGAGAATACCCAAATCAATTCTGACTTTAAAATGTTGACTCTAGATGTCGTTAATTTATACCCCAACACACCTGTTGACCTTGCGATAAATATCATTCAGCGCACATTATCTGCATCTAACATGTTCTCTAACCAGGATGTATTATCAATAGCGTCTGCCATACACCTCGTTACCAATAGCAATTTCTTCCAATTTGATAACCAAACATTCCTGCAAACCGCAGGGGTACCAATGGGGTCCCCTATGTCGGGTATTATCGCAGAGTATGTGCTAAGACATATGGAGCAGATTGTAGTTACACCGTTTGCTGAAAACACGTGCTGCTTAAGGTACGTAGATGATGCATTTCTCTTATACGATACCAAATCGGTTAACATAATTCAAATGCTTGGTAGACTGAATAACTACCACCAAGCCATCAAATTCACCACAATGGATGAAGATGACAATAAGACCATACCGTACTTGGATTTAATTATTATTAGATCTGACACACAACTTGATTTCACTGTGTTCCACAAGGCGACTGAACCCAGCTGTTTTCCGACTTATCACTCAGCACAACCCAAATCGCATATTGAAGCAGCCATCACAGCACATATACGTAGAGCGCTTGTGGTATGTAGCAGTGACTCCCTTTTTAATATTGAATATAACTGCATCCTTCAAAAAACTTTACACACAGGCATTCCCCTTAAGAGGGTCTACAAAATTTTTAACAGACTCCATAAGGAACTCTTTAACCTCCAACCTTCCACTCTTTCTGCTCACACCACACCACTCAAATATGTTGGAGTTCGTTTATTTTTTCCATCCATCTTTCCATCTATTAAATAGGCCTTATAAAAACATCACCTTGCTGTTGCGTACAAACGCGGTCATAGAATACTACAACGCCTCAAAAGGGATAGGGACCCCATGCACTCCTATGAAAAGGCGGGGGTATACACCATCCCCATTACAAATAATTCCAGTAACTCCCATACACAATACATCTGTAGTACAGTTAGGAAATTACAGACTAGGCTCAAAGAGCACATGGCAGATATAAATCACAATAGATTTAATACCAGTCTTGCCCAATACATCCAATCCAATGACGCCACCCCATTATTCCTCCATACCAAACTGTTGGCACCTGCCGGAAATAGCCTTAAAAGTCTCAGATTCAGGGAAGCACTGGAGATATACCATAGGCACTCCTCCACAATTAACACGGAACAACCAATTCACATTGGTTGTTCCGTGCATAGCAATACATTCTTAGCAACCCTCCATAACTCATTACACCATATCTTATGTACCTTTCTCTCTCTTCTTAAACTTCATCTTTTAACTTACTCTGCCTAAAAGTATTTGACAAAAAACCCTTACTTTTTCGCGCGCCTGGTTTTTATTTTTTATTTTTATTTTTGTTCTTACTTTTTTTTCCATTATTTTTTCCATTTGTATTCCTTGATTGTATTATCTGCCGTATGTTCGATTCGCACAGTATACATCTGATGAAGGCTGCCCTTTAGCGCAGCCGAAAGCCGGCTCATGTACCAATAATCTAACAAACCGCACAAAGTTGTCCGATTGCTTTTATTATATTTATGTCAAGCGGTGGTAGCTACTCAACATAAATGGTATATATTTCCCAGATGACATTAGACGAAGAAAATGTTGTTGTTCGAACAATTCATTTATAAAATGCTCAACTTGTGGAATTTCTTATGTCTTTATTGTTTTTATGATAATTATCATCCAAAACTAAATGCCAGTAAACAATAGTGACATCCCTGATTGTGATACAATAAACATATGTTCACGTAAGTTAATTTCGAAATAAAATTGATTGCATTTTATAAAATAAAATGTTTCTGTATAAATAAAATGCACATAAATGAGATGCGCGTAAAATGTTTACATGTTATAAAATAAAATGATGTTTATATCTTATAAAGTAAAAGATTACATACTAAAAATGCGTTTGTCAATAGATAAATATATTTAAAAAAATATTAGGCATAACAGATGCTAATAGTGGAAGACTGCAAGTTCTTTAAATTTCTTTAAATCCACCCTCTTACATACTTGTTTCCTAATGAGCTTCTGCCTTTCTAGTTTAGTATTTAAGTGCATTTTACATCTCACCAATCGATGATCACTTCCAGTATTAAATCTGTTCAGTATGCTGCAATCTTCAATAATTGATTTCTTGTTTGCCAGTATATAGTCAATTTCGCTGGTTCCTCCATTGGGGTGTTTCCATGTCCATTTTCTTTGCGGTTTCTTCTTAAAAAATGAATTCATAATGCTAAGATTTTCAGCTTCGGCAAATTCTATGAGTTGATCGCCACGTTCATTCCTTTCCCCGTATCCATATTTACCAACCGATGTCTCCCTTTGTTCCTGTTGTCCAATTCTTGCATTGAAATCCCCATGATGAGCTTGATATGTTGTTTCCCCTTGGTTTGTAACTGTTTGATTTCTTCATAGAATTCTTCAACCTCCTCGTCGGTATGGCTTGACGTTGGTGCATATGCTTGTACTATCTGAAGTTGGTATCGCTGGGTTAGTTGAACAACGAGCCTCGCTGCTCGATCTGACGTGCTTTCGACTTCAAGAAGGTAGTCTTTAATTCTTTTGTTGATTAAGAAGCCAACACCACTTGTTCTTCCAGTTTCCGTTCCTCTATAGTAAAACAAATGGTCGCTTTTCAGTTCCACCAACTCTTCACCTTTCTTCTAATTTCACTGAGTCCTATAATGTCCTATTTGATCTTTTCAAGTTCTTCTTCCCATTACTGAAATTTTGCTTCAAAAGCAAGAGATCATCCATTATACGTAGCTAAGGTCAATAACAAATGACAGCCTGGGCCATTCCAGTGATTCTTAGCACCTGCTTTCATGCTACGCTGACCGCTGCCTTGATCAGTAGCACTCCAGCACCTGGACTAGGGGCCATGGTTTCTGGTGTGTCAACATAATGGAGGAATTAGCCATAATTTCACCACGCTGGCTAGACGGGTTGGTGAATTGGCCCTCCCCTTCCGTCTTTCTATCCATGTAGCAAATATTAATTTGCCACATAAATAGAAAGCTCAGCCTGCACCACTTGAAGACGGGGTAGGACACTGGGTTACTGGCCTGGCAGGTTCCACACATCGTCACATAGTGAGATCTTGGCTCTGCATATAAACGCATGTAGTTTGATGAATAAGAAGGATCAATTGCAATTCCTTCTCGCATCACTAAACACTTTTTATATCTGCATAACTGAGACCTGGTTTCCTCCAGGTTTCGTGATGGACCTTGAGCATTATCGGCTGACATCTCTTATGCGTGCCGAGGGCCGTGGAGGGGGAGTGACAACGTTTGTACATAAATCAATGGTGTTCGTGGAGGTGCAGAACTGGTATGGTGTTTATTTTGATACTGAAATGCTTACTATTTACTCTCAGGACATTTTTTTTTTTGACTATGGACTACCGTCCTCCTTGTGGTAATATTTCAAACTTTTTGATATATATCCAGAAATTATTAGATTTCACTGCTGCTATGGGCAGAAAAATTATTATCACGAGCGATATAAACATTGACCTTAAACAACCTAGCCAGGACGCTGATTCACTTCAGGATCTAATACGTTCATATGGATGTGAATCCATCATTATTTCCCAGACCAGAATTGCAATTAATACTCAGACAATTCTAGATCTATGTATTACACGTGTCCGGTTTAACCATGCAGGCATTTTTGTGCATCACGTGGGTTATCATTTACCAATATTTATTTCTTTTTGTGTCATCTGTCGACACATTCGTACTAACCAGAATGTTATTACTATCACAGATTTTTTCCAAATTAACCGTGACGTCTTTACCAATGAACTTGGGACTGGAGTTGACTCGAAGAGCGACTGGGCTTGCTCTTTACAATCACCAAATACTAGTGATGCGTTTGCACATTTTCTTATTAAATTTAAACTTTTATACAATAGATATTTTCCTTACATTCATATAAACAAACAAACACAAAAAGATTCATAAACCTTGGATAACGCGTGCTTTACTACATAACATAGATATAAAGAACAGATTATTTTCAAATTTCATTAAAGTTAGATCAACAGAACTCCTCCAATGTTTTCGCAGGTTTCGAAACAAACTCAACAAAGAACTTAAGCAAGCTAAAAAAAGGCATTTTTACTCAAATTTTTTATTGATTCAGATATAAAGAGAACATGGACAATGACCAATGAGCTTATGGGACGAAGTCAATCTAAAGACAATTCAGGTGGTTGCTTTGAAACTATTCGGGGCATAATTTCGGACCAACTCACTCATTTGCACAACTGGACCATGTAGTAAGGACTCTGGTCATGATACATCCTTTAATCATCAAATCTTGACTAATTTTCTTGCCATCCCTCTCTTACACACACACACACACACACATATATATATATATATATATAACCTTATTTTTTCAACTGGATGAACTGGACTTCAAAATTGCGTCACTAACCCCGATTTTTAAACTAGGTTCAAAATCAGATATTACAAACTATCGACCAATTTCTATATTAACCGTCTTTGACAAAATTTTTGAAAAACTGCTTTACAAACGTCTCTCGAATTTCTTTCAGTCTAATTCTATTATTCATAACAATCAATTTGGCTTTCTACTAAATAAATCTACCGAACAAGCTCTTCTTTCTGTAACTGATTTCATCTATTCATCTTCCGACACTAAATTTTCATCTTTAGGACTGTTTTTTGATCTTTTCAGGGCCTTTGAGACAATAAACTATGATAGACTGCTCTATAACTTTCAATTAGTTGGTATTCGCGGTTTAGCCAGCGATCTTTTCTATAATTATCTCACGGATTCTCAACAATTCGTTAGTTTGGGCAGCTCACACTCCATTCTAAAAAATACTTTCTGCGGTGTCCCTCAGGGTTCTATTTTCGGTCCTGTATTGTTAATTTTTATATAAATGATATTTTCTTTTTGCTTACATGCCTTAGACTTACTTACTACGCTGTGAGTATCACTACACATTAGTGTCTACTTTAAATGATTCAGCATTGACAATTGAGATTTTACTTCCACCAAGTGCATTAAAACAAGCACATGTGGTAAACTCTCCAATTAAAGACTACCGAGGGGTGGAGAAAAACCAAACGTTGAATCTCACGATCGCACTAACCGCAAAGCGACTGCATTTCGAGGAATGGCCATTAAAATACGCCTTCAGTCGTCATTATACTTGTCAATTCGTTTCATTATGTAAACCTGCAGAATATACAGGGTGTGTTTACACATATTTATAATGATTTTGACAGTGTAAATAAAATACATTAAATAAAAAATTATTTTCTAGTGTATTGTATATGATAGCACTGTCTTTGAGCTATTATATTACATCTAGATTTTCAGGATAGTAGGATTTTTAAAGTCACAAGCGGAAATTTTTCCCTTCCCTCTCCACAGCTTTTCAAAGTCCAACCAGGGTAGTGTGATGGCGTTTGGAAACAGCTTGTTTTAAAAGTCCAAAGGCACAGCATTCCATTTGTGCTACATCTGGAGACTTACTAGAAATATGGCTAATTGGCATAGCCGGTCGCACGGGCGGGGCCTTGACCCCGCCTAATCGTCGTGGAAGGGTGCCGAAGGCGCTCCTCAAAGACGGTTATTAGAAATCATGCTTTCGCAATTTTTTCACATTTGAAAAAAAAAAATTTTTTTTTTGAAAGGCTTACACTATAAAAATGGGATAAAATTAAAACACTCGGCACTTTGTTTCATCAGTGCAATCCTGCAGAACATACAGAGGGTGTTTACACATGCTTATGACGATTTTGACAGCGTAAATAAAATAAATAAAATTGTTTTCTGATGTATTCTATATGATAGCCCAGTCTATCATATTACATCCAGATTTCTACGACAGTAGGGCTTTCCACAGTCCATCCAAGGTAGTGGGTCGGAGTTTTGAAGAACTTGTTTTAAAAGTCCAAATGCACAGTAATCCATCGGTGCTACATCTGGAGACTTGGTAGAAATATGGCTATTTGGTAATGACTTGATTCCAGTTTCTTGTCTTATTTTTTCAAGAAATGCTGTTAGGCCTTTTGATGTGCAGCTTATCGCTTTGTCATGACGTAGTTCCGCACTTTGAAAGAGGGTAGGATAAAATTTTGGAATACATATACCTTCCGGATCAAAATTTTCAACTTGCATTGACATAGCGAAGAAATATTAACTTAAACATTTTTTATCAAGCTTCCACTTTCCTTTTAGTGAAAAACAAAATCACCAATACCACCACCATCTCTGAAAGTACTAATTCAAGTTCACTAAACATATATTTTATAATTTGGTTCTGAAGTCTCAGTGAATACAGAAATAACAATAGTTGGAGAGTCAAAAGTAAAAAATGCAGTTACCCACAGCCACACTGGAAATCTGTTGAATGGCATTTCATTAAATAGAGCAATCATATTGTTTTATGGTTTTTAGGGGAATATTATTTCGTCTATGCATTTATTTCATTTGCTCACCAAATAAAACATAATATTTATTGGAATCGTGACGAAAGATTAGCAGATATAACGTCATTAATTTAATGACTGCAACACTTCAACAATTTATTTATTTATGTTCGTTAGTAGACACGTGAAAATGGCCAGATATTCCTGAATTTCAGGATATAGGGTCGAGTCTATTTAGAGAAGTGCCCTCGTTTTTATGAAAAACATTGTTGTAAGGAATATTCGTTAAATAGAAAATAACATAAGTTTTAAAACTAGATTTAATAAAATCAAAAGGTTGAATTTGGACAGTAAAAACTGATTTTCGTGAATACTTTTTTTATTTAACGAGTTTAAATATTTTTCATATATAAGTTCGCACAAATTAATGACAAAAAGCAAAGACATAGGCTTACCTTGCATCTGTATGATCCTCATTCTACATACCCAAAACAGAAATAATCACTAATTTTTGTTTGCACAGGTTTCTTATAAAAATGTTTAATTCGTAGAAATTCTCACACTTTTGTAAATATCGGAACACGTCATCTGTAACATAGTCTTCAACCTGTTATCCCCGTCGGGTTGTTTCGAATTGTTTTATCATTTAATTTTTGAATTTTTTTCAAGTCTCTTCATATTCATTATCATTGGTTATTGTAAATTCTTCATTACATTTCTTAATACTTTGCAGGATTTCTTGCTCCGTATCAGTGCCGGTTCTGTGTTATTGGCCAGCAGTGTGCGATAGATATTTTGCCCCGCCCTCGCAACCCCATCCGTTTTTTGTTTGTGAGTGAATATTTTAAATTCCTAAACGAACCCATAGAATAAATCAGCCTCTATATTTTTATGACTGTACTAATTTATTAGCAAAGGCGAAAATTAATCTACGAAGAAAATCGTTATTTAATTCTCCTGACGTCATAAACCTGTTTACCTGTAGCAGCTCGAATGTTGAGAGTTACCCAAAACACTAATAGGGATGGTGGCTTTATTTCGGCGGGACACTTTTTCCCCCTCTTTTTTTACACAATCATTTTTTTCCCTACCCAGGAGGGGCGGGGAATCATTTACTCCTTGCAAATATGTATATAGACTTTCTTAATATATTTGCTGCGTTCTTATTGGTTTGTTTCGTGTCCAATTACGGCATATAATCACGGTGGCTTCATTTCGGTGGGACACACCTTAACTCTACGCCTATGAAATTATGAATGAATCGGTAACTCATTTGTAGATTTGTTTCCATACCGATTTTACGAGACGTTTTGCAATCGCTCATCACTAGAAAATGCTACATTCGTACTCATTTTCGCGGTATATTGCAAAATTGTCACGTCTGTTATCTAGGTAGGCCGCACACATTCCATTACAATGTTTTCCTGTGCGTTGACTTCCTATCATTTGTGTTTTAATATACCTTAAATTCACAAGTTTTCCAGCATCATCTATAAAATAACTTTAATGAATAAAATACTATCTCTATTTTTATAAAAATATCCTAGATAATAAAAGTAGAAATAAAACAAAATGTTCTTTTACTTAAATTTAGTTTTTTAGCGTTTTTTCAAACACACTCTTATCAAAGAACGGTTTCGTTTCCCCTCTAAATCCGGGAGATAGCAGCACATAAAAGATTGGTTTCAATTGAAAGAATGGAATGGTGTAAGCGTAGACGTAGAGTTATATGGGCCCATGAGACCTGAGACCCCACTAATTTGAAATAAATTACAATCTTACATGTGCTGTAATGTATAAATGTACATAATATGTGCTTGGTCCCCCTTCCAATAATTTTGAAAAGTCTACGTTGATGGGTGTGCGGTAGGAATTTTTCAGAACTATGCCATAAACGTGTATGTTATGCTATGTTTCCGCATAGAAATCTCCTAATAGTTTATTTTTTTCATCGGAGCGTGGAATTTAATTAACAATTAAAATTTTTATTGCCAATTTAAGTCAAAATTATATTATTTTGAATTAAATTGTGAGAGTTTTTAATTGAAATAAATTCACAAATATAATAATGTAATACCTGTGTTGTTTTTTCTTTCTGTGGGTGTGCGCCGCACACCTAGTACACCTCGAATATTCGCCACTGATATAAATAATCTATATATAAGGTATCTAAATATAATAATATAAGGTGTCCAAGCACAGGGTTGCAAACATCAAGGATATGTGAGGTACACCTAGAGCAGTAGTTCTCATCTGGTTGTCCGTGGACCACTGGTGGTACGTAAAAGGAATCCCCATGTTGTCGAAAAAGTGAATTCTTACGAATCTACTTTTACAAATTTAAAAATTCTCATTAGTTGGCTGTAAGACCTTAAAAAAAGGGACCCGGGTCCTTTTTTGGGGGAAATGTGTTTGTAAAATCTTTCTTTAGTAAAAAAGAATTAATAAACAAAAAACTCCAATGATACTACAGTCGAACCTCGTCTCGCGGACCACCTGGGATTCCTTTACGTACCACCAGATGAGAACTACTGTTCAAGTTGGTCCTCACACATCCTTGATATTTGCAACCCTTGTGCTTGGACACCTTATATTATTATATTTAGATACCTTATATATAGATTATTTATATCGGGAACGATATCAGGCATAAGCCCTGGCTAAATGACAGGAAATGAAATTCAAAATTCTCTTTTTAAATTAACTAATTAAATTTAAACACCCATGAGCACATAAGTAGAAAAAAAACAAAAACACACACTCTCTCTCTCACTATTGTATAAATATATGTTTACATGTTATTAATATTAAGTGTTATGTTTATTTTTCGAGATTCTGCCGCTCTTGTTTCTAAATTTTTCAGATGAGATTGTACCATGGGATAACGCTGCACTACATTTACCCAAGTCCATTGATGACATTACACCATCTTCAGCCAAGATCCAGTGTAACATCAACATGGAACATCATGTAACCATCATTAAAAACCAGCAACAACAGGACTTTCATTAAAAATCAGTGGATTGCCTACTTCAATGAATATCAATGGAACAGTATAGGTTTTTATAAAAATTGGAGTTTGATTGAATTGTTTAATTGATTCTATATGTAAAATGTCCATATCATTGTCACATCATATGGTACTTGTAAAATTAATTTCAATTTCAGAAATATTCGTAAGTTAAAAATATATTAATTGAAAGTGTTGATGCACGTGTTGTATAATATTATGCAATTATTTCTAAAAATGCCTATGTAACCACCTAGACCCTTAAAAGTATAACGTTCTTTTTTTTTCTCATGCATGTTACCCTCGTTAACCGCCATTCCCACTATTTCCGAGATGCAGCTGGGCTATAAGGCCGTTGAAATAGTAAACTAAACATTCCCCTTATTTCTGCTAAACAGTCCATACAAGATTGCACCATTTTCATCTCAACAACGAAGCGATACCGTGGGAACACTGGACCTTATTTCACCCTTAACCTTTCAAGTCATAAAATTGAACTTCTCAGGACCAGTGAACAAAAAAATCTAAACTTAACTTCAAAGAAATCCCTGTTGCAAGGGAAATAAACTAATCACCATAGCGTAAATAGGCTAGGCCACCCACAATACTTTTCTGGATCTCTCACGCTAAAGTTCCTCCCCAAGGACATCTGGCAATCAGAAATCACACCTACAACCAACTTCTTGGAAATTCCACCAAGAACGTTCGAACCCTCTGTCATATATTCACATTTTTATGGACAAAAGCTGTCAAGAAAGACAGCTCAAAGTTTAACGAAAGCCACAGCCACTCTCCCCTCTGTGGGGTCAATCTGGCCAATTGAAAATTAGGTAATTTTTACGTCAGAATTCAATTGGCCAATCACGTTCCACAAAAATCTTCGATAAGAAGTCGAGCCTGAGTGTGTGAAACTGGGAGAGAGAGAGAGAAAATCAACCATGTAAATCACATCAGCAAATTGAGATAGAGAGAGAAATTTTGAACCAGAAAGCCAGAGGGAGAGAAAGATGCCCTTAAGATGAACCGGGAGTAACATGTAAGTTAACGTTACCTTTCTTTCTCTTCCATTAATCGATAATTATGTGCCTCCTCCCTCATTAAACTTATAATGAAATGTATAATTTTTTTCTGGTCGGTTATATACCCCAGTATGATTTGTTTTAAAAACGATTTTGTAGAGTGATTTTGTATATCTGGTTTAAATACTGAGAATGTATAATTATCGTCCAGGGATAATTGATGCATGCTAATAGTTCCAAACGCTAAATTCTAAATGGCACTGTGAAACTCAAAACTAAAGAAATATATTATCGTGTTTATAAGATAAAATAAAAGGCAGTAATTATTGAATAATTATTTCATGTCTGTTTTAAAGAACCTGTGGTTATTATTATTATTATTGGTTATTAGCAAACACAATCATTTGAAATTTTAAAT
>QLNU02008705.1:0-15223 GCA_006491805.2 Dysdera silvatica | reverse complement strand
TTATATATTAATTTCACTGTTTCTAATTATACTGTTTGGTTGAATTTCATCCGCTAAATCCAAATTGGAAATTATTTAAGACATTATTTTTTATTTAAAATTTTGTCATTCTTTTATAAAATAGCTTTTCAAATATCTTCGAAAAGTTTGTTAGTGGAAAAATCGGTCTGTAATTTTCTTTTACCTCTTTTTTACCCTTTCTGAAATCGGTATAATTTATGCAGGTTTTAAATTTTTAGTTATTTTCTCCGTCTCAATAATGTCGTTAAATATCTGGGACGGTGGATTTATCAGTAAATCTGCACAATCTTTGATACTAAGTAAAATTATACCATCAATACCAGGATTCGTACGAGTGTTTAATTTCCTCATTTCTTTCAATATTTATACGTGTTTTATATATTGTAGATAGAATGTGTATGCTATTCTATTTTCCATATATTTCTCATATTCCTCCCTAGGTCTTCTTTTTTTTGCTTATTATTTTCTATTTGTGCTTATTGTCTATGCCCTTTAATAAATGCCGCTTAATATCAACAATGGCCTCCTACCTTTATTGAAAAATAACAAAGAAAAAATAATGAAAAAAATGTGACGCTTTTTTTCTAATTGACCTCCGTAAAAACATTTCAAAGTTAAAATTACCACGGACTGTGATTACTAAAGGAGAAAAATGAATTCAATTTAAAAATTAATTGTACTTTTCAAGCAAATCGCATTTTAAATCATGTTTTGTTTGATTGATTGATTGTTTGGCTTTTTTATGGCGCAAGAGCATCTGGGCTATACTGCGCCAACATATTTTGTAACAGAAATTTTTCAACATTAATTGTGATTAATGTTACATTCTTTAGAATGTTTGAAGGAATGGGGGAGTAATATAAAAGTACAGTAAATTGGAAAAAAAATCTCTGTCTTCATCATATTAATACACCACTAACTTCAGAAAAATAATTACTACAGAACTTTTTAAGGTCTGTGAACTTTCATTGGATTACTTAAATTTGGTTAATAATTATTGTATCGTTAGTACCATAAAATAATAAGTTTTAGGAAATTAACATACGGCAGTCCACATTGTGAAAACTAAAAGAATAATATTAAAAGCAAGTAGCATTAATCGGTGCACTGAATCGTCTTGTAAGCTCCTTTTCTGAAAAACTGCTTGTAAAATTAATATAACGAAATACCAATATAAAAAAAATGGTTTCTGCTGTCTTCATGATATTCTCAATTTGTATACCTGAAGTTAGTTGAAAAACATAGTACTGCTTTTTCTATTTCGGCGAATGTAAATTTGAGAAATCTACATGAACTTAATATGCACATATATGCTATATACACTACATATACACATATATCATATTTCGTCCATAATCATCAATAAAATTTTAAAAATACAGTAATGTCGAAATTATTGAGGCATTTACTTAAATCGCGAAGGATTTTTTGAATACATCAAATTTCTTGAGCATCATCATTCCAAATGGGTGATAAGGTCAATTTTCACACAAGAAAAGCGAATAGGAAGCTCCTGACGTTGTTAATATGGTTCGATGAAATTGCATGATCTTGCACATCATACACAAAAAAAATACCTGCCTTCATAATAACTCGACGAAAATCTGCCCGGCTTATAACTAGATAAAATGTTAGCTATTCAGGAAAATATCTTAAAAGGTTTCGTTACAATTAATCAAGCATATCAGGAACAACAAATCATAAATGGCCCTAAGAAACAAGGGCGAGAGAAATAAATTATCGGGAATAAGGTTAAGTATAATCATGACAGCAATTTTCCAAGCACGCATTTTACATTTCAGAAGTGTTTACTTAAAAGGCGAGAAATATTTTTCCATGAACTTAAATTAATCCTGAAATGCAATATTCAGACATAAAATTATCTACATTATTGTTTTGCTGACTATGTTGTGACAACATGAGACATTATCTTTGACGTAATCATTTCAGGCTTTTCAAAATCAAAACTCTTAATCCGAAAAAATTTAAAATCATTAAATAATGATTGTATTTATGCACGTTCGGAAAATGTACATTTCTTGGCTTTTGGTTTTGTGTGACATTAGAAACCATGAAAATCTAACGATACTCATACGTTTTCTATGGCATTGTCTAACCTTGTATATCGTATACAAAAATGTGCATACCGTTATATTGACTTGCTACAAAAATCTTCCTTCTTATGTGCGAACAGTTCAGCTGATAGAAATACCGGCGCTGAGAGCTTCATTTTCTACACACTGGTACCTGTACTTCACTTTGCCTTTTCGAAGTGAATTTGCAGTTTAAAATAAGCATTTGTAATCAGCGATATAGACGTACTGAGCTTAAGCCAAGTAAATGCACTTCGTAACGTAAAATGAAGTCCTAATATGTCAAAATAAATGGAAACGGGAATATATTATTCAAAGATATTATTGCACCTCTTAGGGTTAACACAATTTCAATGACATGGAGCCACCGGAGGTTTTTTTTTATTTTTTTTTTTTGATAAATTTTTTCCATGCGGAATTTTGTGAATAATAATCTTTGACACCCACACTCAAGCTCAAATTTCAGCTTTTGATATTTAGAGAAAACCCAGATGTCTGCTTGATTTGATGATCCACTATATGAAGCTCTGTGCCTCAACTTGCTCGGCCACCGAGGAAAAGGGATCATGCTCCGTTTTCCGTATATTGTGGCGTCGTAACTCAAAGCTCTGTATCGCGGATAGGTATCCATGACGAGGCGTTAAGGTGCTTTTTCCTATCTATTTACACACACACACAGCTACACACATATTTAAATACCGCCAAAGTGAAGGTATTTGTCCAAGACAAGAACATAAAAACACTTCAAAGGACGTACTCCGATCCGAACTAAACAAAGAGATAATTCACCTCTCTATACATGAGTTCTTAGTCATTTAATGAGCAAAGAAAACATAACATTATACTGCTCACGGGATGTGAAACAGGATGCGATTAAATTAATTTCAGGGCGAAATCTCGAACACAGACAATTCCGAGTGTTCCACGGTTTTGCTCAAAGTTTTAGTGGAAGGAGTTACTCGGAAAATAGAGCTTCTATTGGATGAAAAGATTTGCGCAAGCAAATGGAAGTGCATTTGCAGCTGCGACAGGTAATGCTGAACATCACTTGACTTGTAGCAATGACGGAGCTTAAGGCGCTGACAGGTATCCAGTCCAGACCGTTAGTATTGTCAAACGGTATGAAAAACATTGTTTTCTTATCTTTAATTTTTATCTTTAATGTTTTAGTGCCGTGTTGGTCGGCAATCCAGTTCCCCACTTCAGCCGCTTCGGCGGCTGAGTACGCTGTTCAAGCGTCCTGTCTGGGATTACAGCGCCGCCTCCGGCGGCCACCCTTCCCAATGAAACCCTTGCACAATTCCTCCTTCCTCCTCCTTATCTTTAATTTTTTTATTTTCACAATTCAGCATTATATAGGTATGAAGATTTCGATCCTGGTTTAAGAAATGAATTCGCGTCTGTTTCTTATTTTTTTTATTATTTTACGCCTCTTACTAAGATAATTCACTACCGCCACCCAACCCATGTTAACTTAACCACTAGTATTTCAAATCTCAACTAATACAACATATGTTGTATTAGTTGAGAATTGCAATACTTCTTAGTTTTAAAAAAAGTGTGCGCTGCTGTATTACAGCCTTCAATGGCCCCTTATTGGTGACCCCACATATGACCACTAGATGGCTAAACCCTAATGCACTCTGTGGTATTGCCTTAAACTTGCGATTGCCCTTAAGGCCATTGCAGGGACCATAATTGCCCAACAACAGCTGGTCTTTGGCCCACAGATGACCTTTATTACTTGCACAAGCCCCACATTTTCCCACAATGTTTGTGTTTACTGCGATCCCTAGGATGCCCTTATAATAAGGAAGCCCTGAGGATTGGCAGAAAACATTATATACGTCCTCGGGACGTCACCTGGACAACCTTTGCTATCTGAGCTTAGCAGTTAGCTGACTTTCGTTTTTAAATTACAACTAATTGAGCTCTGCTCCCGATTATTTGTGTTAATTAATACAAACGTAGGCACGGAATATAAGGAAATACGAATAAAGCTTTAATGAGGTCTGTTTAGCCATTCAGGTTTGGAAAATTTCAAGAGTTCGTGATTTTGCGGAGATTAAAATGATTTTGCAAGAAATGAAACACCCATATAAACCAGAAAAGAAAAAGAAAGAAATTTTAGGATATTATAAAACAAACCCACATAAATGCTATTTAGATATCTTCATACATTTGAAATGTCTGTAGTCTTCATGAATATGGTATACAAACACAGCGAGTTTCAAGAGTTGAACCTCCCGATCTTAACAGAAAGAGAGCTACAAAAACGGTAAGTTAAAAAAGAAACGATAGCATTCAATTCACCTACACATTAAAAGTGAAATAAAGATAAATACATCGTTAAATAATTCAATAAATAGCATAAAATCAAGAATGTCAAATCGTTTCCTAGCGATAACGTTAAGGTTTACGTCCTAAGCAAGTCTGAAAAAGGCTATACATGTTCCGGCTAGACTTCAAAATACCGTCGTTATACGAAAATTGCCGTTAATTTAAACAGCGTTATGGAGAGAAATAACTACAATATAAATAAAAACAGCAAAGTAGATGAATCGTATAAAACTTCATGTCTTCTAAACCACGGTACCATTCAAAAAATAGGAAAGACCGTTTAGTGAAAAGGTAATTCGCTTATTTTCGGAGCCCAGATTTGAACCCGCCCAGTAACGAGCGTTGGCCATTTTTTCCACCTATCGGTATTCCGGGATTCGATTCTTTAGCTGATGGGGGTTCCGATTCTTCTGGAAAATACCATGGCATTTGAATGTAATTCTTCTTGAGCCATAAAAACAAACAGCCACTAAAGTCAAGTCAAAACCGCAAAGTGTTATATCTCGTTGAAAAGTTTTAAAATATAATGTAACATAATATAGGTTGGAATTTGATTAGGGCTTTATATCGCCCATCTCTTAAAAAGTGTCGTAATACTAAGTATACATATAAAAAATAGACAAAATTGGCTTTTGAGATGAGACTGGTTTTTGAGTATGTTTTAATCTTTTACCTGAATTTCATGTATTTTTAACTCAATTTATGTATACATAAAATTATATTATACTCTGAAAAAAAAAATGAAACTGTTTTCTTTAAAAGAGATGTTCTGTTTTATGACACATTTTTTAGAGAATTCGTGGTATGCATCACACCTTATTCGTAAAATCGAAACGCCTGTCACCCTCAAATCTGACAAAGCGTTTCACATCATTAATTAAACCAGAGTATTAATTATAATGATCTTACGGTCCTTGTGCTTTTGTTTAAAGCCGAATAATTAAAGCCTCTGTAATATTTCGCACATGTACAACAAGAAAATGGAGGGATTTGTATTTACAAGACGTTGTGCAATTTTTAGATGTCCCTGAAATCAAGGTATTTTCATCATGGGGGAAACACGGAATTTCACAACTGTCATACCATCAATAGACGTACGTATTTGATGACTCGACTTTTTAGAAGACAGCGTCCGCTATTACAACTCAATTTTCCACAAGCGAAAAATAGTTGTTTTGGAAATTATGAAATTCAAAATTTCCACCGAACACTGCCAATATCCTTATATCCGCTTTCTTATATTCCGTTTCCTTATTATCCGTATCTTATATTCTTAACCGTTTATTCTTATATCTATCCTAATTTCTTCTGAAATTTAATTGCACATTATTCCAACGCTCAGTATGTAAGCTACAATAAACTTCAGTAAGTCATAACCTCAAAGTAATTTAAAGACACGAAATCTTGAATTTTTGAAAGCCCGAACTCATTTCACCTAACTGACTATTCACACAACTATTTAATACCAAGTATTCTATTGATTATTTGTATAAGGAAATCTAGCGCATATCTGCGAAGGGCTTCGAGGATTTTTTCCTGACATGTAAGAGTCACACGGGTTTTCACATAGTGCATTCCAGGATTCAGCTACTGAAGTAAATAAGTGGGATGTATGACTGAGTGGCTATCTGGATGGATAAAGTCGTCTATTTCAAAGTGTTCTACTACTTTTGTTACATTTCAGAAGTAACGCAATATCAACTATCTCTTCGCTGCTCCATGCATTCACGGTTCTTTCATGTAGGTCGGCGAAATCCCGTTTATACATATTAATAGTATTCCGTAAATCATAATACGTAGGCGCAGCATTTTCTTTCAACAAATTGTTTGCTGAAATATAATATTCTGGAAATTTTTTACAATTTCTAAAACAAAACCGCAATAATCATTCTCTGCTTAAGTAGTTGCAGAATGTAACTTGTAATGTAACCATCAGAATTGCCGGTACGGTTTCCGTCATTGCTGTTCACATACAATAGAGTTAAAGATTACAATGGTATCAGGAAAAGAGGTTTAAAAAAATGAGTAAAAAACGAAGTGTCTCATATTTTATAATAAATGAAAAATATATCCGAAATTAAAACTTATCGTCTGCAAATTCCTTATTCCAATATTGTGATATTTTGGGAATTATATTGTATGCGAAAATACCGTGGAATGTCTAATTGAATACCGATATGTCCGAAATAGTTTATAGGGAAGTCATTGGTAAATTTATTTTATCTACAAAACTTATTAAAATGATTTGTTCCTCAATTGATGTATATATATATAAAAGTTTTCCTCGCCCATTCTTGGCGGAAACAGGCTTTGGGACGGGCAGAGCGCCATGTTCCCAAGCCTCTTTTTACATCACTTCTTAATGTGCCATGTCTAGAAACTTCCTGACAATGTGACACGTGTTTAGGATTGTGGCTTTTTGTATTTCAATGTAGGTGTTTGGGTCAATGTTGAGTATCTCCAAATTCGTCGCAAGCGTTTTTGGTACTATCCCTGTTGCTGAGATGACTAACGGGATGATGAGGATCTTTTCCATACCCCATATATCTCGTACTTCATGTCTGAGATCTTGGTACTTGGTGATTTTCGTTGTGTAGGTTGTCTGTATGTTATTGGTGTTGGGTACTGCTATGTCGATTAAGTATGGCTTGGATGAGTGGCGATCGGGGACTCTTCAACTGGAAGTATTGCCTCATGCTCTGGATCTGCTTGTCATGTAAGTCTTTGAGGTCCGCTTGTCCGCGTCCTCCTTCTTCCCGGGGTAGTGTTTGCCGTTCAATTGCCGTTGCAGGGTGTAGTTGTCCGGCTCTTCTCTGGATGGTTCTCATTTTCCGCTGGAGTTGTTCTAGTTCAGTGTTGGACCATTTGATGATCCCGAAGGAGTAGGTGAGCACTGGTACCGCATATGCGTTAATTGCTTGCGTGGTGTTCTTCCCGCTCAGTTTCGTCTTCACAATGCTTCTAAGTCTTTCTTGGAATGCTTGCGTGAGCTGGACCTTGACTTTCTTGTGCTCCTGCTGCCGTTTTTGCATTATCCCTAGGTATTTGTAGGTTTCGCCCTCGTCCAAGGTCTTCAGTAGTCTCCCGTCTTCGAGTTCGATGCCTGGTAAATCTTCTTTGCTATTCTTCTGTATTTTGCACTTATCGAGGCCGAATTCCATTCCTATGTCCTTGGAGAATGTCTCTGTTATACTGATGAGTTGTCGGAGTTGGGTGATTGTTGGCGCGTATAGCTTGATGTCATCTACGTACATGAGGTGGGAGACTTTATGTAGGTTTCTCTTGTCTTTCTTCAGCATGTATCCGTATTTACTTGTGTTCAGCATCCTTGACAAGGGGTTTAACGCCAAGCAGAACCACTGGGGGCTTAGTGCGTCTCCTTGAAAGATTCCGCGCCGGATGGGGATCTCGGCCGATTCTATTTTACTGTCTGGCGTGTTTAGCTGTAACCTGGTTCTCCATTGTTTCATGCTGCTCTGTAGGAATCGGATGATTGAGGGATGCACTTTGTATATGCTGAGTATTTCAAGGAGCCACGAGTGCGGAACAGAGTCGAAAGCCTTCTTGTAGTCTATGTATGCGGTGTTGAGTTTTCGCTTTTGTTTTCTTGCTTGTTCCAGGATAACTGAGTCGATGGTAAGCTGCTCTTTACATCCCAGAGTCCCTTTCTGGCATCCCTTTTGTTCTTCCGCCATTAAGTTGTTGCTTTCGCTGTGCCGGCTTATTTTTTCAGAGATGCACCCCGTGAGTATCTTATACAGGGTGTTAAGGCACGTAATGGGTCGGTATTTCGCTGGGTTACTGGTATCCTGGTCCTTCGGTAGGAGGTAAGTTATTCCCTTGCAGAGGAATTCAGGCATTTTGCTGGGGTCTTCAATTATCGCCGTAAGTTCCTTGGCTAATGGGCCATGGGCGCTGGTAAATTTCTTGTACCAGAAGTTGTGTATGCCGTCAATACCCGGGGCTTTCCAGTTGTGCGTACGTTGGATTACCTGCTGGAGTTCCTCTATCGTGATGCCCGTATACTCCATCTCCTCTATTCCTCTCGTAGCCTCCATTTCTTGCTGAATCCAGGGGGCGCTTTTGTGCTGTACTTCATTGGACCATAGTGTCTTCCAGAAGGTCTCTATTACTGCTGGCTGTGGGGATTCGTATTTGTCTTTGTTCGCTGGTGTCTCTCGAAGCTTCCTGTAGAAGGCCTTCTGGTTTGCTTGGAATTGCATGTTCTGTTGTTTTTTGTTGGTACAGTCTTTGTATCTTCGGAGTCTTCTGGCGTATACACCCAGTTTTTGTTTGAGGGTATCCAGATATTCGCTGATGTGTTTATTGGGCTCTTCGTGTCTTGTATGGATCCTATTTCTCTTAAGGGCCATCTTCACTTTCCTCACTAATTTCTTACTCCTATTTCCCTGCATGTACTGGGTTATTCGCCCTATGCTGCTGCGGAGCTCTTCTATTCTTTTCTCCAGTCTCACTTGCCATGGTGGTTGGGCTTTGTTTCCTCTGTTATTTCGGTCTTCGTTCCTTACTTCATACCCATTGACGCGTGATGCCGCTACTGCTGCACAGTATATGGCGGTGTGTATTTCCTGTAGGGAGTTGTGTTTCTGTAGGTGTAGTGGCAGGGTATGTTCATTGAGGATCTTGGTTGCTGCGCAGAGTTTCCAATATTCCGGTTGGCGTGGTATTCTTGGCCTTGCTGCGGCATCCGAGCCTTCATATTCCGCCAGGGCACATTGGAAACCTTCTTCCATTTTCTCCACGTCCCTCCTCTCTTCTTCTTCTATGCTTGTTTGGAGCGGTTCTCTTGCGCCAATAGCTGGTGCTTCAGGCACTTCAGGGTTTGCCACACTGGTTGAAGTGTTTACTAGGTCATTGGCGACTTCATCTCTTAACCTTTGTAGTATGGGCTCTGCTAAGAGATTTCTGGTTATTATGTTCCTGCGTTGGGTTGTTATCCTTTCTATACTGATGTCCAGGTGTGGGTACTGTTGTGCGAATTTGGCGTGAAGTGTGGGTCTGTAATTTGTCATGTCTGTTTCCAGCTTTGTAATAGTATAGTAGGTGCGCATGATGTAGGTGTTCATATCTATTGTCCATGACATGCGCTGGCGTGCTCTTTCAGCCCTAGTGGTTGCACCTATACTAGGCTGCAAAGCACTATGGGCTCTGTTGGTTCTAGTAGCCGTACAGTTGTAGGCACCGCTACAACTGCCGGCACCTCCAAGAAGAGACTGTTGCATATTTTTTGAACAGACGCCTCTGCTTAAAGTCCGAATGCGGTTCTGATTCAAGAGCGCGACAACCGATGCTCCATTCATATTTTCATTATGGTTCATATCATCAGAGTCTGAGATAGCCTTTTTCACGTCGCTGGGTTACCGATAGTTATCCCAACGGCGTTCCGGATGCTGGCATGTCGTCAGCAGGCTACAAATCCGGTTTTAATGGCCCAATGGTATATTTATTCATTATTAATACTTTCACCGATCAACAGATGGCGCCACGAGCGGTATATATATATGGCCTGCAAAAGGGTTGCTGGTATCTAACTGGAAGGAGACCCACACGCTGAACGTATGTGACGATGTGTGGAACCGGCCAGGCCAGTAACCTAGTGTCCTACCCCGCCTTCAAGTGGTGCAGGCTGAGCTTTCTATTTATGTGGCAAATTAATATTTGCTACACGGATAGAAAGGCGGAAGGGGAGGGCTAATTCACCAACCCGTTTAGCCAGCGTGGTGAAATTATGGCTAATTCCTCCATTATGTTGACACACCAGAAACCATGGCCCCTAGTCTCCAGGTGCTGGAGTGCTCCTGATCAAGGCAGCGGTCAGTGTGGCATGAAAGCAGGGGGTGCTAAGAATCACTGGAATGGCCCAGGCTGCCGTTTGTTATTGACCTTGGCTACGTTTAATGGACGATCCCTTGCTTCTGAAGCAAAACTTCAGGAATTGGAAGAGGAACTAGACAAGATCAAATGGGACATTGTAGGACTCAGTGAAATTAGAAGAAAAGGTGAAGAGTTGGTGGAACTGAAAAGCGGACATTTGTTTTACTATAGAGGAACGGAAACTGGAAGAACAAGTGGTGTTGGCTTCTTAATCAACAAAAGAATTAAAGACTGTCTTCTGGAAGTTGAAAGTACATCAGATCGAGCAGCGAGGCTTGTTGTTCAACTAACCCAGCGATACCAACTTCAAATAGTACAGGTATATGCACCAACATCAAGCCATACCGACGAAGAGGTTGAAGAATTTTATGAAGAAATCAAAGAGTTACACACCAAAGGGAAACAACATATCAAGCTCATCATGGGGGATTTCAATGCAAGAATTGGACAACAGGAACAAGGAGAGACATCGGTTGGTAAATACGGATATGGGGAAAGGAATGAACGTGGCGATCAACTCATCGAATTTGCAGAAGCTGAAAACCTTAGCATCATGAATTCATTTTTTAAGAAGAAACCGCAAAGAAAATGGACATGGAAACACCCAAATGGGGGAACTAGTGAAATTGACTATATCCTGGCAAACAAGAAATCAATTATTGAAGATTGCAGCGTACTGAACAGATTTAATACTGGAAGTGATCATCGAATGGTGAGATGTAAAGTGCACTTAAATACTAAATTAGAACGACAGAAGCTCATTAGGAAACAAGTAAGTAAGAGGGTGGATCTAATGAAACTGAAAGTAAATACCGAGGCATTCAAGTTGGAATTAAAAAATCGCTTTTCTGCACTGGAAGGACTTATTGAAGAAATTGATATCTCAGAAGCAAATGAAAACATTGTTAAGACAATAGTTGAAACTGCTGGGGAAATTGGTGGTGTAACCTGTAAAAAGCACAATAGCAAATTATCTGAGAAGACGAAACAGCTCATGAAAAGGCGAAGAGATATGAAGGTGGACAATCGAAATACCAGTTCCAGGATTGAGTACATAGAACTTTGTAAAACTCTGCGCAAAAGCATGAAAGAAGACATAAGAAAATTCAACTGTGAGCTAGTAAGGAAAGCCATTGAAAATAACAAGAGCCTTAGGGTTGTTAAAGGAAGTTTATCTGTTGGGAAGAAACACATCATTGCATTAAAAGGAGAGGATGGCACCGTAACAAGAAATAGGGAAGAAATACTTAGAAGAGTTGAAGAATTCTACAAAAAACTATATGAAAGTAACAGTGGATTAAACGAAGACATTGAAATAGTCGAAGGAACAGCTCCTAAAATCTTAAAAGAAGAAGTTTCATTTGCAATAAAAAGTATGAAGAAAGGAAGAGCCCCTGGTGATGATGGTATTACATTAGATATCCTAAAAGAAGCTGGAGAATATGTAGAAGACATACTTGCAAAATTCTTTACCAAATGTCTTAACAGCGGTAACATACCAAACCAATGGGATTCTGCAACAGTAATTCTTTTGCATAAAAAAGGTGATAAAGAGGATTTGAAAAATTACCGACCAATTAGCTTGTTACCTGCTATTTATAAAATCTTCACAAAAGTGCTAACACATCGCCTGCAGAAAAAATTAGATGCAGCTCAACCAAGAGAACAAGCTGGATTTCGAAGTGGATTCAGTACAGTGGACCATATTCAAGTATTAAGAGAATTAATTGAAAGAACACATGAATATGAACTTCCATTGTGTGTTGCATTTATTGACTATGAGAAGGCCTTTGACTCTATTAAAACATCAGCAGTCATCAACTCTTTAAGATCAACAGACATTGAGGATGTGTACATTGACATGGTGAAACGTGTGTATAAAAATGCAAGTGCAAAATTTCGGTTACATAAAGATACCAAAACTATCAAAATTGGTAAAGGTGTGAGGCAGGGAGATACCATTTCTCCAAAACTTTTTACTTCAGCTTTACAGATGATTTTTCAGCTGATAAATTGGAATAACAAGGGAATAAAAATAAATGGTGAATATTTAAATCATCTGCGGTTTGCTGATGACATTGTTATTTTTTCAACGGACCCATTAGAACTCCAAGACATGGTACAAGAGCTCTCAACTAGAAGTGAAGAAGTTGGACTCAAGATGAACCTACAAAAAACTAAGATCATGTTCAATAATTTTGTAGAGGAAACAAAAATACAAGTTGACAACACTGAGCTAGAAATTGCTGATTCATATATTTACCTTGGCCAGCTGATTTCAATGGATGGCAACATTATGAAAGAACTCAACAGACGTATTAAACTTGGCTGGAGTGCATTTGGAAGAAACAGTTTTATCCTGAAGGGGAAATTGCCTTTATGTCTAAAAAGAAAAGTCTTCAACCAGTGTGTATTGCCAGTCCTCTCTTATGGATCAGAGACATGGAGTCTAACAGTTGGAGCAATACGAAAGTTACAGACAACGCAAAGGAGCATGGAGAGGTGCATGCTTGGAATAACTAGGAGAGATCGAAAAAGAAACACTTGGGTGAGAGAGCAAACTAGAGTAGAGGACATCATTGTTAAAGTAAAAGGACTGAAATGGCGATGGGCTGGGCATATTGCAAGAAGAACTGATCAACGATGGACAACAGAAATTCTGAACTGGATTCCAAGAGACCACCGAAGACCTAGAAAACGTCCTCAAACTAGATGGGTGGATGAAATAAGAAAAGAGGTTGGGGTGACGTGGAAACGAATGGCCCAGGATAGACTTGTGTGGAAAGCATTTGGAGAGACCTTCATCCAGCAGTGGATAGATAATGGTTGAATATGATGATGATATATATATATATATGGCCTGCAAAAGGGTTGCTGGTATCTAACTGGAAGGAGACCCACACGCTGAACGTATGTGACGATGTGTGGAACCGGTCAGGCCAGTAACCTAGTGTCCTACCCCGCCTTCAAGTGGTGCAGGCTGGGCTTTCTATTTATGAGGCAAATTAATATTTGCTGCACGGATGGAAAGGCGGAAGGGGAGGGCTAATTCACCAACCCGTCTAGCCAGCGTGGTGAAATGATGGCTAATTCCTCCAATATGCTAATACACCAAAAACCATGGCCCCTAGTCTCCAGGTGCTGGAGTGCTCCTGATCAAGGCAGCGGTCAGCGTGGCATGAAAGCAGGGGGTGCTAAGAATCACTGGAATGGCCCAGGCTGCCGTTTGTTATTGACCTTGGCAACGTATAATGGACGATCCCTTGCTTCTGAAGCAAAACTTCAAGAATTGGAAGAAGAACTTGACAAGATCAAATGGGACATTGTAGGACTCAGTGAAGTTAGAAGAAAAGGTGAAGAGTTGGTGGAACTTAAAAGTGGACATTTGTTTTATTATAGAGGAACGGAAACTGGAAGAACAAGTGGTGTTGGCTTCTTAATCAACAAAAGAATTAAAGACTACCTTCTTGAAGTCGAAAGCACGTCAGATCGAGCAGCGAGGCTCGTTGTTCAACTAACCCAGCGATACCAACTTCAGATAGTACAGGCATATGCACCAACATCAAGCCATACCGACGAGGAGGTTGAGGAATTCTATGAAGAAATCAAACAGCTACATACCAAGGGGAAACAACACATCAAGCTCATCATGGGAGATTTTAATGCAAGAATTGGACAACAGGAACAAGGAGAGACATCGGTTGGTAAATACGGATACGGGGAAAGGAATGAACGTGGCGATCAACTCATCGAATTTGCAGAAGCTGAAAACCTTAGCATCATGAATTCATTTTTTAAGAAGAAACCGCAAAGAAAATGGACATGGAAACACCCAAATGGGGGAACTAGTGAAATTGACTATATCCTGGCAAACAAGAAATCAATTATTGAAGATTGCAGTGTACTGAACAGATTTAATACTGGAAGTGATCATCGAATGGTGAGATGTAAAATGCACTTAAATACTAAACTAGAAAGGCAGAAGCTCATTAGGAAACAAGTATGTAAGAGGGTGGATTTAAAGAAATTAAAAGAAAATACCGAGGCATTCAAGTTGGAATTAAAAAATCGCTTTTCTGCACTGGAAGGACTTATTGAAGAAGTTGACATCTCAGAAGCAAATGAAAACATTGTTAAGACAATAATTGAAACTGCTGGGGAAATTGGTGGTGTAATATGTAAAAAGCAGAATAGCAAATTATCTGAGAAGACGAAACAACTCATGAAAAGGCGAAGACTTATGAAGGTGGACAATCAAAATACCAGTCGCAAGATCGAGTATGTAGAACTTTGCAAAACTTTGCGCAAAAACATGAAAGAAGATATAAGAAAATTCAATTGTGAGTTAGTAAGGAAGGCCATTGAAAGCAACAAGAGCCTTAGGGTTGTTAAAGGGAGTTTGTCTATTGGGAAGAAACACATCATTGCATTAAAAGGAGAGGATGGCACTGTAACAAGAAATAGGGAAGAAATACTTAGAAGAGTTGAAGAATTCTACAGAAAGCTGTATGAGGGAAACAGTGGATTAAACGAAGACTCTGAGATAGTCGAAGGAACAGCTCCTAAAATCTTAAAAGAAGAAGTAGCATTTGCAATAAAAAGTATGAAGAAAGGAAGATCCCCTGGCGATGATGGCATTATTACCTGATGGCAGCATGTTACCTGCTAATTATAAAATCTTCACAAAAGTTCTAACACATCGCCTGCAGAAAAAATTAGATGCAGCTCAATCAAGAGAACAAGCTGGATTTCGAAGCGGATTCAGTACAGTGGACCATATTGAAGTATTAAGATAATTATTTGAAAGCACACATGAATATGAAATTCCATTGTGTGTGGCATTTATTGACTATGAGAAGGCCTTTGACTCTATT
>QLNU02008701.1:18292-29961 GCA_006491805.2 Dysdera silvatica | reverse complement strand
AAAAAATTATATATAAAATTTGACACCCCCTCTCAATTTTGCTGCCCTCGTCTATAGCCTATTGGGAAATACAGCACTAGCTATGGGCCTGCTCCAAAATAGGAAGGTGCTCTTAAATTCTGATTGAAATATTCATAATTTTTAAACATAAAAAAAGGTTCCTTTCTTTTTTTATTAAAAAATTATATACCATTTTCGACGAGGAAAATTTTGAGAACCTCCAAACTCCATGCAAATTCATTTAGATTACAGATGTAAATGATAAAGTGTTCGTCTTTATAATAAATACGCCTGGTACAATCGAACATGTGTGTATATGAGAAGATGGCATACATGCATAAAATATCGAGCCTCAAATTTTCTATCTTTTTAATGTTACCTAAACCCGCTTAATTGTGGTTTTATACATGCACAAACAGCATAGATGCATTTTGGAAGCCAAACGAATGTTTTATTACAGAATTTAAACCAGATATATGCAAACAAATTTTATGAACAAGTTTTCATCCATGTTAAATAGCTGGCAACCCTTATATTTAAGGATTGGCTTTCCCCACCAGAAATGGTTGTCAACCCTTATCGAAGTTTCACTTACCATCTTGTTTATGCCTTCCTCCTCTCCTTGTGTTCGGAATCGTTGTCAAAATTTGTTTTTGTAACAGTGCGAGTCCGACGTAGCAAATTATACGTTGCGTGTATTATTGTTTTATAAAATTCCCAGTCTATTTGCAAGTTAGTTTTTTTCTTTTTTTCTTCTTCTTTCGCACTTTCCAGTTTATGTTTATTGTGAACATAGCAGATGAAAAGAAACGGCGTACCTGCTTAAATTTTGACCAAAAGGTAGCGATTTTAAATTCCTAGAAATCAAATGATGAAAAAAATGCCAATGAGTATGATTGTAATTTGTCCACTATTTTCCGCATGGTACAACAGGGAACAAAGCGGAGAAAAATTGCCGTAAAAAATGGGCTTCAAGATGGTTCATATATGTGTATATATAAGTATTAATATAGCCCGTTGGCGCAGACCTTACGCCCGATACCGTTACCAGACGGGTTGTTCCATTGCAGTTTAGGGAAGGGCGTCTTGTCTGGTAACGGTGTCAAGCGACAAATGAGCGGGAACGCACTGTACATTACTTCCTGTTATTTTTATTAATAGATTTATTAATAGTACTGTACATTATAAATATTGAAATAAATAATGTATATGATTTATAAAACTATAATTAGGAATATCTAATTTAATAACAAAATACTATAAAAATTTAATGAGCAGATTATTTGCACCTAATAGTTCAGAGAATATTGCTTATATGCTTAGGATTTCTTCGCCGCGTCCATTTGCATATATGCGATTTCGACTATTTTCAGAGAGCGTGTGAGAAGAGTACATGCTAACGGAGTCGTTGCAATTCAAAAATTGTGGAGACCTTGAGCAGCTTTAAAAAAAGTCAGATGATTTGGTGTTAAGGGGGTAATGGAATTTGTCATCCAAAGGGGTATCGCTTGAGTTAACTTTCTTACGTCACTGTATACTAGGGCCTGTATAAAGAAGGCAGTTTGAACAGTCCTGTTTTTTTTTGTTTTAATAAATTTGGCTGGTTTTGTAACTTTTGGCCGTAGTGACTGGCTGGTCCATAAAAGCTGTGGCTAAAGTTGTAAAAAAAAACCCGGGAATCTTTATTTAACCGTAGCTCACAGCTATTATTTATATAACTTATAGCTCGTGAGCTCGGTCTTGAGTTGTTCTCGGTTTTGCTTGGTTTTATTATTATGAGTTTAGAATAAAACTTGTGTTCTCTTATATACGTTATTAGAGTAGAATAACTTTACATGGTGCCGAAACCCGTATATCCATAATGGAAGCAGATAACGAAGAGATGCAGCAAGAAGGTATACCTCTACGTCAAGGCCAAGTTAGACCTAACAATCACTTGAACATACGATCACCGCTTCCACTGGGACTAGATTTACCGGACCTTCCGAAGTCCTGGAGTACGTGGCTACAAAGTTTTCAGTGGTGCGCGACGTTAATAGATATGGAAACCAAGCCACCATCAGTTCAAGTAGTACTTTTCATGTCAAATATAGGTCAAGAAGTAGTGAATACATTTCCCAGTGAATCGAAGTCGTCATTGTCGAGGTTGATAAATGCGTTTAATGAGTAATTTACGCCGAAAGTTAATGTAATACGGAAGATTCCTTTTTCAATAAGATAATGCAAGCTGAAGGAGTTGCATTCGGTGATTTTGTAACAACAGCATTACTCAGTAAATCGTGTGAATTTGACGCACTGCACAACAGCCTGGTAAGAGACAGGATGGTAATAGGCATGTATATTGATGTTGATCGGGAGAAACTGTTAGCAGTAGTTAACCTTACATTAGATAAAGCGATCCAAATCTGTAAGGCTAGCGAAATTGCTAGATTCCAAATTAGTAGTATGAAAAACGAACTCAAAGTAGAAGCAGTTAAAGGGTATGAAAGTAAAAATAGACCCAACCCATAATCGGCAAACCAAAGGTGGAGACAAAGTAAACCAGGAGGGAACAAATTCGATAAGGGTAATGAACTCAAAAGATGTTATAGATGCGGCAGCGCTAATATTTATTAAAAAAACAATGCCCAGCCTTTAATAAAGAGTGTTATGCGTGTCATGGTTTTAATCACTTCGCGAAGTTTTCTAAAACTAGGAATATAGTGTAGGTGACTCGAGCAAACGACTGTAGCAACAAAACTACCAAAGTCAAGGTACCAGAGTAGAAAACGCATCCTTAGAATTTTTGATAAATGAGCTGAATAGAGTACACGATGAAAAATCGAATGTAGATTGGTTCGAAAAGTTGAAATGCAACAATGGCCTAGTAATAAATTTCAAACTAGATACGGGGGCGCAATGTAATGTATTACCAATTGATCTTACAAAGAAAGCAAGATTGAAGGTAATCTCATCGAACGTGAAATCATTATTGTCGTTTTCGAATCATAAAATTTATATAGTAGGTGAAACTCGCGCATACTTTAAATTAAAAGGCAATACTTATATTATTGAGTTTTTGATTGTCCGTGGCAACGTTCAACCAATTTTAGGTAAAAATACGTGCGTAGAACTGGGTTTAGTTAAGCACGTACAGAATTGCGCCCTATCAGAGCAACTTATTACTACAGCCACTAGTGGAGATAGGATAGGTCGTTTCAAAGGCTTTAAATATGACATGGATTTAATATCCAAACCAAACTTGGATATTGTTCCTACACGACGAATCTCGTACTCGCTGAGAAATGAGGTAAATAAAGAGCTGGATCGAATGCAATCATTGGCCGTTATAGAGCCAGTGACAATCCCAACTCCAGCAGTTTCCCCTATAGTAGTAGTAATTAAAAAAGACATCAAACTCAGGCTTTGTATCGACCCCTCAAGCGTGAATAAAAATATTAAAAGACGTCACTATACTTTAAATACCCTGGAAGAAATAGCTTCTAGAATTAACGGGTCAAAGTGGTTTTCATTATCAGATCGTAAAAGAGGATTTTGGCAAATTGGTGTTACAGAACGCACTAGTAAACTACTTACGATGGCAACTCCCTGGAGAAGGTATAAATATTTAAGAATACCGCTAGGTATATCTTCCGCGCCTGAAAATTTTCAACAAATAATGGAGAACTTGCTTAAAGAAGTAGAAGGAGTTGAATGCGCAATGGACGACATATTGATCCACTCTCACTCAAAAAGTGAAGTAACTAAAATTGCCAATCGGGTTGTTCAAATATTAGAAGAAGCAGGTCTAATAGTAAATTCGAGTAAGTTTGTTTACGCATCCAATGGAGTCAAATTTCTTGGTCACCTAATTACACAAGAAGGACTAAAAGCCGATCTTTCTAAGGTAGAGGTCATAAACAGCATAAAGGAGCCGACCAATGTTACAATGCTGCAAACATTCTCGGGCGTGGTCACATACCTTACGAAATTTATACCCACCTTTTCAGAACGTACAATTTCGCTTAGGAATCTGTGTAAAAAAGACGCCGAATGGGTATGGGAAAAGGAGCCAAGAGAAGTATTTTTAAAGCCAAAGAGTACTCTGAAAAGCCTACCTACGCTAAAATACTTTGATGTAAATAAGCCAATAACACTTTCCGTAGATGCAAGTAAGCACTCTTTGGGAGCAGTTTTACTTCAAGACGACCGACCGATAACGTACGCAGCACGAGCATTGGATAAAACGCAGAGCAACTATTCGCAGATAGAAAAGGAAGGTCTTGCTGTAAAATTTGGATGTATAAAATTCCATCAATACGTGTGGAGAAACAAAGAACTTACGGTCAAGATCGACCTTAAGCCCATCACTTCCATAGCGAAGAAGCCATTGCATAGTGCGCCCCCTAGATTATAGCGATTGATGATGAATCTCGTGTGATTGATGATGGACGTGTAGGCCTAATATTATTTATAAGAAAGGAACTGAAATGTTCATAGCAGATACCCTTAGTAGAGACTGTAAACTGAAGAAAGAGGAAATGCAAGAATTAACTGCATTCAAATGTATTATTGTAGATGGTTGGCCACTAGTTGTGAACGAGATACCCTCAAAAGTAAAAAAATACTGGCCGTGTCGTGACGAGTATAATACTACGTAACGATAAAATAATAATACCACCGAAATTGCGTGAAAATACACTAAAGGAGATACATAGAGGACACTTAGGAATTCAGAAATCGCTCTCTAGAGCTCCTCAGAACGTGTTTTGGCATAAGATGAACGAAGATGTTAAACAATATGTTACTAACTATGGGGTTTGCCAAAGACATCAAACAGATAAGCCTGAAGAACCTATACTTCTTAATCGCATACCTGAACGAGCTTGGCAGATAGTCGGCATAGATGTATTTACGTTAAATCAAGAAAATTTCCTCATAATCGCCGACAGCTACTCCGGATTTTTCGAACTTAAAGAACTTTCCAACCTCATCCTCGAAAGTGATCCATTCACTTAAAGAAGTGTTCGCTACACACGGAATTCCCAAGCTACTTTGTTCAGATGAAGGAACTCAGTTAACATCGTCGGAATTCCGAGCATTTGCCGAAGAATTTAACTTTCTTGTCCAAACTTCAAGTCCACATCATAAAAGGTCTAATGGATTAGTAAAACGTTATGTGCAAGAAGCCAAGAATTTACTTCGGAAATGTAAAGCCGATGATTCGGATATCTACCGGCACTGATAAACGCACGCAACGCTCCCCGCGGAAATTTAGGGTCTCCGGTACAACGACTATATAGTAGGAATATAAAAGGAATACTGCCCACAACTGCTAACTCATTACATCCTAAAGTAATAAAGGACGTTCATTCATCCCTCAGTAACCTCAGGAGGAAAGGTATACAGAGACCGCGGTTCTAGGAAATCGCCTCAATTCCAAGTAGGTCAGAAAGTATTATACACGGCTGCACATAGGGATTGGAGACCTGCAGAAATCATCAACGATTGATCGAACCACGGTCATTTCTTATTCAGATTCCAGATGGATTGAGACTGAGAAAGAACACCTAGTACCTGAAGCATGACGTGGTAAGTAAATTATTACCAAGAGGCGAAGATGACGACTCCACAAATAACCCAGTAACCGTCAACGGCTTGACGATCTCTCCAACACCAGCAACTATCCTTTAATCAGAGAGACTACTGTTTAAGACTGTAATAGGCAATCGCCATAGCCATTGGCGCCGACGGCATAAAAATATTGGGGGGTGGGGGGCAATATGCCAGTAGAAGGCATTTTGTTTGAAATTGAAGGGGAATATGGAACAATAAAACCAACGTTGGGGGACGGGTCCCCCCGCTAAAGGCGCTCGTAGCCATAGCTCCAGTAACTATGTAACCAGATACGGACGTAGCATTAAGAAGCCGGGTCGGTTTCAATGCTATTAACTTTTCAGTTAGGAAAAAAGGGATGTTATGTTTGTCTTTACTTAACCGTAGCTCATAGCTATTATTTATATAACTTATAGCTCGTAAACTCGGTCTTGAGTTGTTCTCGGTTTTGCTTGGTTTTATTAGTAGGAGTTTCGAATAAAGCTTGTGTTCTCTTACATACGTTATTGCGAGTAGAATAACGTTACAATAAGTATGCAATATTTTTGTTGCCAGATACGGAAAGTAAAATTACGTTCATTTAGAAAACATCGCGTAAAAGGAAACAATTTGGCATTTTGCCAATTTTAGGAATTAAACATATTAATTTTTCTTTCTCTGCGTTTCTAAGTGGCAACAATTAGGAAAGTCTGCGAAACGAACTAGCATTTCTATTTTGGGAGCCCACAGATACGCCACGGAGCACTGTCAAAGCAGTATCATTGACTGTGTAATGCCGACATTTATTGACAGAAAATGAAATTAGAATCCAAAGTTGTTTCAGCTTTGCGACATTAGTGGCAATGTTTAATGTTACTTTTGAAGTTAAAATTTTAATAGTATTTCTTGATAGTGGAGGGGGGTGGTGGAATACTTTCGAGACTGGGGGCGAAAAAACCCTGTCCCCCTGTTGGCACGTGCCTGAATACACGTCTAACATATATTGAGTTACTAAATTGAGGCTCCTAATATTGTGAGGTCCGGACCACTGGGTATTATATTTATAAAGAAGTCCTTCCTTCGGTTCACTTTTGCCTAGTTAGCTACATTCGGGCTAAAAGCACTTTTTCTAGATATGGAAATGATAGTTTCGGCAAATTCAAGAGATTTTTTTTTTTAAATCCGTGCATTTCCGGTTTTCTTTAGTATCTTGGTTATTGAGATTTTTCTCAACTGTAGTTACGCTCAAACATTTATTGATTTATTATTTTACTATTATAGCTATAGTTTTTAATTTATTTTTTTATCTGTCTTTTCACAGATAGCCAAAGAATAATAATATTAAAAGGGAAGAGCATTTTTACTTTTAGAGTTCAGGTGGCGAGAGGAAGGCTACGATTTTACTTTTTGAATTAAAAAAATGTACGCCCCTTCCCTACTCTCGTGTCTCGCATAATTTATTATATGTATTGTAAATTTTTTGAATGGACATCATTTAAACATTCCATGGTCCTTTTATTTTTATAAAATCATGCGCCAGAAATGCATTTTAAATGTCATAATCTACCTACCTACCTACCTGTCTGTTCCGTCCGTCCGTCCACGAGTTGTTTTAATATAGAATTTTTAGTATAAATTGAAAGCACCAGGTGGCAGCACAATATAAACGAGCAATCTATTTATTTATTTGTAACATCCACTGGCGTACGCAGGGTTGTGTTAATTGGGGTTGTAACCACCCCATTGCAATGAAACTTTTTTATATCCAACCTGAACTATGTAAGTTGTAGCTCTGTACGCTCCACTCTATTGAGTCTATAACCCCACTTTATTAATTTTCTGCATATATAATATTATATCGTATAAATAATATTTAGCGCCGACCCGATAAATAATATTTTACACCGACCCCATATAACATGGGAAATGGCAAAGCGAAAGATGATGATAAATAATATTTAGATATTATCGAAAATTAAGAGCTTTAAATGGACTATAAACTGACTCTGGGCCATATCTTCGGTTTTCAGATTTTTAATTTTGAATACCAATTTAACACACTCGCCTTCAAAAGCATACTTCTCGAGTTCGAAAGTATACTTTCGGGGAACGGACAGTAAAAATGACTCGGGGTGGGGGTGGGAAGGATTTGAACGCTCATGAAGTAATGCAACAGTATGTAAAAATAAACAATACTTCACAAATATAATTTTCAAGAACGAGCAGTAAAGGAATAAAACATGAAGACGGCCAATTTATGAAAATAGACAGGATAGGAAGTGAGCAGGGGGATTGGGAAGTGTGACCGACTAAGTATGGAAACGGCAGGCAATCCCTCAGCTTGTAATAGCCAATCATGTTTGGGATATAAGACTTTCCTTCCAGATATTGTAAATATGGAGTTGGGCAATAGAAAACCAAGGGATGTATTTTCTTAGAGTGCTCATTACGCTTAAGTTGAGTAAAGTAACCTGATTGATGTTGTGCAGTAGAGCGTGCTCGGAAGATTGGCCATTATATGTAGATCTGTGTTCCATAGTGGGGGGGGGGGCTGGTGAATTTTCAGTGCAAGTAGTTGGTTGACCAGATAGCTCTTACAGGGTGTCTACTTCCAATAAACACCAAGTCCCAATTAAAGCTTATAAAACTTAGAAATATATAAAAATCTCCAGTGAAAACGAAAACGGAAACAAATATCTAACACTGTGAATAATTGCGCAATTAGTTCATTTTTCGATAATGTCTTATTCATCCCCGAGAAGCACAGAAAAGCATCCGTTATCTTCACTTTGTTACTTTCGAAATCAAATTTGCGGTGGGAGCAAGGAAGCATTATTGCGATTAAAGTTGGTATTTTAATTTTAATTTAAGTTTTAAAATTTAATTTTAAATGTTTGTTAAATTTATTTCTTAATCTTTTCATATCTTAATCTTACAGGAGGTATAGAAACAAGTCTTTTTGTAAACTCGCCATGCCTGAATCCGAAAGTTCCGAAAGGTAAAACTTCTATTCTTCTACCCTTAATGGTGGTGCTAATTTTTTTTGAGTCCTTAAAGAAAAATATATTTTGGGCCCCTTCGTTTTTATTAAAATGAGAGGCCTCCAGTAGTAGGGTCCTCTAGGCCGCTCCTGCTGTTGCTAAGCTGTAGCCAAGACCTTGCACGCCTTCCGTGCAATTTACTAAATTTCACCTTTTTTTAGAAGACAAATATTTTTACAACGTTCTATGGAAATTCTGATTAGTATTTATGACTTTTTTTTTATTAATTGTACATAATTGTTTTATAAAATAACTTCGGTAGAGATTTGCCATGAGGAAGGAGGAAAAACGTTCTAATTTTCTTCCAAAGGGCGTTGCACACTGGGCGAAACGCTCATTCTAGCGGGAAAAAAAATCAAGCCTAAAACAACAACGCTCTTTATACTTACAACTCTACTTCTACGCAAAAGATGATAATAAATAATGGCTTCTTCATTATTTATACGCACTAATTTCAAAATTACATCCACGTTTCTTCTTTATTAATCGGTAAACGATTTAATAAAATAATTTCCATTAATTTCAATTCATAATGTATCAATAAGCATAATAATTCATAAAATAATTCGATTAATAATATCATACCTTTATAAAATTGTCATAATTTTCACTATTTCTAGGCATAAAACAATCATCCACTGTTATGGTAAAGAGTCATCCCGATATTATGGTAAAACAATATGGACAAAGTTAATCTTCAACATAGATTGTCCCCCCCACACACACACACTATGTCGACTCTGCAGAGCTGATAAATATGGTTCCGGATAAAACTTCTTAGTGCGAAAATTAATCATTCGAGACACAAAGTTTCATCTTAAATATAATTAAAAAAATTCCATTTTACTCATCTTTTTCGTTTTGTGAAGCATCCCCCCCCCTCCTTTCAGTTGTGGACCGCAATGCAATGCACGAACATGGTTATGCTAAAAACAAAACACTTATTGAGGTCCGTGAGTTATTAATATTTAAAAAGTATAACAGAAAGTATGCTTCTTATGTTTAAAAGCTAATTAAAACTGGAGTCCCTATAAAAGTTATGAAACTTACCCGAAATGGTAGAAAACAGTAATTGATGTTTAAAATAATTTTTTCCCCTTCTGTTAATAAAAAGTAACAGGCAATAAGAAACTGCAGTTCACTTAAAAAGTGAATGATTTAAAAAAATTTGCTTATTTTTATTCTAAATATAATTATTTGTTTATTGTCGAGCCAGTGACATAATGTATGTGAAATATTTCAATAATTTTAGTGGCGGCACGGCTGCAGATAGCTGCAGCTAAATTCGACATAATTTTAAACTATATGAACTACTTATGTAAAAAGCTGCGGATTGTGTGTGCTTTTTTTAAAAAAAATTTTATTTTTAGGGAAAAAAAACACTACAGAGTTGCGACCTCAATCCATTCCCATGACTAAGCTTGGACGATACATCGTGAAAAACCGGTGTGAAGCTGACATCATCGTGCCGTTTTCGCAATTTTCAAATCGGCGATACTTCATGGTGTCATACCGCCAATTCCGATGTTTCTTTATGCACATGTGAGGTTTTACGATACCGTCTCATCGCTTGGTCTGGATGGTTTTCTGATTTCACGAAAACTGTGCATGCACACAAAGAAACATTGGAATCGGCAAACCACTCCTATGTTTTCCGTCAGCTGGCAGTGTGAAACCGACTAGATTTAGAAACTCGAATTGTACCTTCCAAAACTGTGCACTGCACATGCCCACAGACTTCATTTTTGATGCTTCTGAACGTTTCCTTAGGGGATGGTATAAGAATTGAGGAAATGTATTTCGGCAAATTAGAAACTCGGAATGCACCGACCAAGCTGTCAAGGGCATATTGGGAAAGGGGCATAGAGCTCCCATCCTTTTTCTAGGCTGCTATTGAGGCCACGATTACAATATTTCGTAATCAGCGATTGTATGTTAGGGCACTTGAAATGCCGCATGTCAGGGCCGTTTCTGGTGGGGGCTTGAGCCTTCATCTCTTTTCTGGGCTGCTATTGAGGCTACGATTACGATATTACATAATCAGAGATTGTACGTGAGGGCACTTGAAATACTGCATCTCAGGACTGTTTCAGGTGGCGGGCTGGAACCACCATCCTATTTTTAATTTTTGGAGAAATTTTTCAAATACAATTGAAAGAATTCTAAAGGTTTTTTGCGTTTGTGTCATTTTTTTCAGTTTTAAGAAAGAATATTTAGTTAAAAAGTTTATACATATATGTATATAGTCCTTTTTTTTTTGTTTTCTTGAAATTAGGTTAAATCTAAAGAAAACATAATTTTTTTTTTCCACTGTACAGTCTGGACTTACATTAATTTCATTGGGTGTCTATTGGAGAAGGTATTATATCGTCACTAATTTCTTAACTTATACCTTCCATATCTATACTAATCAATCATCTTTTTTTATTATTATTATTTGTATATTACTTCCACTTCCGTTAATTATATCTGGTTCTGGGTTGCAGGTGCTTTGTCAGACTCCAAAGTCTTTACCCTTTGCTTCGTAGACAGATGAACTTAACTAATAAATTGTAAATCGTCATCACCTCATGTAAATAATTATATATCTGAAAAAAAGCTTGATTTAATTAACACAGTATTTTTTTCCTAATTATAATTTTGTAGATGTAAGTATCCATCAACATGGTTTTCAAAATTATTGGGGAAGGGGATGCTAAGCACATATTATGAACATTTATACATTGCAATATATATGTAAAATTGTAATTTATTTCAAATCATTGAAGGGCTGGGGACCCACGGGCCCATATAACCCTACGCCTATGTAAATATCTATAATTAAATAATATATTTTAATTTGGAAAATTACCTTGGATTTTTTTATGTTCTGGTTAATATAGACTACATTTGTTAGTTATCTGTACATAATAAGGAAAAAATATAGTACCACATTCAATTCTGGACATGTTATACTGCATGTACTTTGTTTGCTGTCTAATGATGTGCACACTTATGATGCACACATGTTTTAAAAATTGTAAGAATTTCAAAATTGACATGTTGACAAGTATG
>QLNU02008694.1:0-12980 GCA_006491805.2 Dysdera silvatica | reverse complement strand
ATCGTGACTAGAGAGGAGAAATCTCCACATAAGTGGTCATAGTTCCTTGCTTTTTTATGGCGACTTCTTGAAATATTTTACTGTGTATGTGTATCATCATCATCATCATCAACCATTTTTAATCCATCGCTGGATGGAGGATTCTCTTTATCACACATACAAGTAGTATGGTGGAAGAAATGTAGAGGAAGCGGCCTTAAGCTCACCAAGTTGGCCTGACGGCTTGGCAAGCTGAACCTACAGTTTAACGAAGATTCCGAACTTTGGTCACCATAGCCGAAGTTATGCGCTAAGGCGAGAGCTTATAGAAGTATAAAAATTAGGTGCGGCTATAGCAGAATGGCCATGAGCAGACGAGGTGAACAGCAACGTTCTTTATAACGGAATGAGCAAGTTTTCACACCTAATTCGAAACTTACGCGAGAATAGAAAATATTTAAATACAAAGTTGTTGAGCATCAATTAATAGGAATGGCAACATGTATAGGATAAACGAGAGGATGTACATGTTTGTCGGAATAGCAGTTTCATCACTGCGGCATCATAAATAGTAAATGTGCTAAAAATAAATGATAAAAAAAATTATATTTCCTTAGGTTATATTTGTTTGGTTTGTTTTACGACGCAAGGACAGCAAGGATTCTGCGTCTTGTATTACAATAATAACGCGCAATTAAATTTCCCGGTTCAGCATCAAATGGTGGTGAATATACTATGTATAAAGTAAGGTGGGGAATATACTGTGTATAATAACTACTGTAGTGGTGAGAAATATAATTCCTAATATGTATACTTCACGTTCCAAGACTCTCAGTGTCATAGTTAAAGGAGCCCCCCCTCCCACTGACTAACGAAGTACATTGCTTTCCTTAACGTCAAATCACTTGATCTTTTTTAAAGTTACTTGGGACCCCATAATTTTTTAATTGCTAACTTCCCAGGAAACTGCGCTATGGATGATTTAGCACTGGGTCGACGGTTTAACAGAACCTCCAAATCACGCTACACTTAAGCATAGCTGTTACTTGTGGGTTAACTATAGCGTAAACTGGGGGGGGGGGCAAAATTTTATGTGAAAATGTACCGTTTTGCCTCTTTTCTTAAAAAACTGGGGGAAAAGTGCCCCCTTGCTCTCACCAGAGTACTCCTATGCATTTAAACACAACTACGTTGGCAGGAAGTTAAACTCATCCCAGTTCAGTAGCGTAGCAGTTCAAAACTTATAGTCGTGGTGGTGGTGGGGGGGTTAATTATGTGGAAAATTATGGTAATTATGGGGGGAAAATTATGTGATGCAGCCTTAGAGAAAATAATGTGTTTTGATATTCAGTGGGGAAGGGGCTTGAGACCCTCACCACCTTTCCAGTGTTTCTCAACCGCAGGGTCGCAGTCCGGTACTGGCCCCTAGCATCAGTTATACCGCACCGCCAGAGATTCACCCGTATTTGGTCATTTTAGCTTTTTAAGCATTTTTTATGAATAAATGTTTTATCGTGGGAATATTCTTAGAAGAATAAAAGTCGCGGATGCATTGGAAAGACCAATCCCAGGACGCTTAAATAACATCTGTGCAGAATATGTAAGTGACCAAGCCGTGTATTTTTAAATATGAATATTCATAAATGATCAAGAATTTTTAGACATTAAAATCTATTAGCTTTGGAGAAGAGTACACCGCTCATTATGACCGGGCATAAAAATTGCCTACAAGCCGATTACAATAATGGGCAGTACATCCTCTATTCTTAACCCTCTATGGGCCAGAACTAAACATCATTATTAGGCAAATTTTTCATTCGTCTAGAAGCAAATGGCGCTACAAATAAAAGTCCAGAATGTAATGTCATGTATTGATGAAATTATGAAACTTAAATGAGTACTTAAGCACATAGCGCTCGAAAATGGAGTGACATTTGACAGTGTTGTGCATAAAAATTTTTGGAAATTATGTATGCTGAAACACACATGGTCCCATAGAGGGTTAAAACTAAATAAACGGACATCTGCGTTGCAAATATCATTGACCAAATAGCAACGAAGAGCATCAGCAAAATGCATATTAGTAGGAGTGTACTGATTCTCTTTATGATTATACCATAATGAATTATTCATACTTATGATAGTTTAATGTATGAACTTTTAATAAAATGGAAGGGCATTCACGAGTGTGCCTTGTATATTTGTTAGGATCGGGCTCTGGTGTTATTAAAAAAGTATACCGGACCGCGGCCTCATAAAGGTTGAGAAACATTCTTCTAAGCCCAGTTAGCCCGAAGACAGATGTCATGGCAACTGGCACGGCATTTTTCTCCATAGAAGCGTTCGTGTTTATATTATTATGCACTTGGAAATACATACATGCGTTTGCTAGTGCATAATATAAACACCAAACACATGTGTAGTGTTGAAAATAATCTATGTAATGTAGCATAAACTCATACGTCTAGTCACTGTTGTTATTTTGTAAGTAGTGTTTCCTTTAGTTTACTTGCTTTCCGATTCTCAAAACTTTTTGACAGCGACCTGAACGTACAAAGTACAAATTAGCCAGTAAAAGGAGCTAAATAACAGTAGAGCGTCATAGTTTTAGCTTTATATAAATATAAATAAATTGTATAACTTCAGTTACGTGTAAAGTTATAATCCTCTTCGCCGTTAATCTACAAGAAAAATATCAGTGTCGTTTTAAGAATATTCGGCTGATTTGGTATTTGCATATACTTCTACGACAGTGGCGTATCAAAGGGAGGGGCTCAAGCCCCCATTGGATATAAAAATGCATTATTTTTTCATAGGCCGTATCACAAAATTTTCTTTAAACGCTCTTGAGCCCCCCATGAGTTTTGAATTGTTACTCTAGTGCTTGAAGTATATTTTAGCTAGATATATATATTTTCGGATTTAGTCATTATTCACTGAATAAGAACTAAATGGCGAATTAAGGACTTAAAACGTAAATAACCAAAACTAAATGGAAACAACGTGCTGTTTTATTTCACATAATTTATTTGATGTATTCGACATTAAACTATGTTATCATTCAAAATCGTTTTCTTTCATTTAGTGAGGAGTGCATTAAGGAAGAAAGTTGTTATGGAACAGCCGGAGCCCCTTGCTGTGATAACAAGACGTGCACTTGCGGAACTGCGCCACTGAGTATTATTCGTGCACTGGTAATGGCGTTTGGTGGATGTGGATGCAAATAAAGGCACAGGAAGATGGAAAAGTGGAAAAATTGCCCTTGTAAACCAATGTGTTAAATAAAAGAAGCTACAAACGTTCATTGCATATTACTTCAATCAAATACTGATAATTGAAAATGCTCAGAACATTAAATATAGGCTTATTCAGCAACGAAAACATTCGTGCTTTAAATCGATACGTTTTGCGAAGGACAGATAGTCGTATGAATTTTTTTTTTCAAGTGTGAGATATACGCACATCATATACTGCAAAATAATCGTTGGTTAACAAAAAATATTTCACAAAATTTATTAGTGCAGTTAATTTACAAAACCTTACTAATTATTTTGATAGCACGTAACTATCACCATTAGGGAAGTTACGATACTACCGATATGGGTAGGTATCGATAGTTTTCATTTGATATTGGCGATATCGATACAGTATCGAAACAAACATCAAAATATCATCATACATCAATATAAGATGATTTAAGAAGCAACAGAACTTCTATTTATAGGTACACAGCCTCAGTTTCACACTTTGCCCATCTAGATGACGACTGATATCCTGACCAGATAATCTATCCTGATGACAGTCTGCGCATACTAAATGATGCTCATTATTTCAATAAAAAGATTTTCTTTTTCTTTTTAACTTCTCTATTTACTTCAGTTTCTCATTCCTTTAAAAAAATTGTCCAGAGCAAAAGGGTAGGCGAGGACATCCCTTCAAAAACTTGTCTAGAGCGAACACACATGATTTGAAGACCATTAAATAAAACGTTATTTCAAACTTTTTGTTTGAGCCCTTGAATTTGTACTTATATTCAAACTTTTTATTTTTCCATTTGACCACCTCCCCCTCAACCCCTTATTTTCAAATTGTCCAAGTTCTATGGTACTTCTATATTAATCTTTTTTCCAAGAAGACTAAAATATTGGCTAAATTTTTTTGTTTAAAAAAAATTGAATTGTCTTTAAATTCGATCAAGCTGGTTTTTTCCCTTTGCAAGCTCTTGTATTATAGGGGTTCATAGTGTAGGAAATATTTTACAAAGGGTAGGCGTCATTTTGAACTAAAATCTTATTAGTAATGCAGCACCTGATAAATAACATGCATTTTAAAAATTAAGGATTCAATCCAAATAAAAGATCCTATACCAAATTATAGATATTTAGAGCCCAGTAGCTAGAAAAAGAGACTTTAGCACAAAATTGGCAAGTTTTTTTATTAAAATTTTCTTCACCATTTAGTGATACCTGCCCTTGTTTCGTCAATCTGGTTTTTAGATTTACAGCTTTCACCAATTATGTTTCGTGAAGAAACCATTTTTGTGCATCATAAATTTACCCCAAACATGATCGATGGAAAAGTGTGCAATTCGTTGTGTGAAATCAAATCCTCTATGTCTTATGTATGTAAGGCTACACCCAAAGAAATGAACAATATCAACAAATGAAAAAATAAATATAAATGTGTTAAAATTTGGACTTTCCACATTACATGCTTGGATTCGCTGTTTTGAGTGTTTGTTACACATATCATATAAATTAGGTCAGAAAATGGCAGAAAAACAAAGAATGTGCATTAATCGAATTGCCATTCGACAAATTTATCTGTCACAGCATGCCAGAAAAATTGTGGAATATGAATTCAAAAGTTATTCACTTATGCTGCTCTTGAAGGTTCCAGGAAATCAGTGTTGTATCCTTATCTCATAATATGTTTAATGTCTTTACAAAAAAAGGGGCAACTGAAGTTGCTGTTTTTTCTCTCGATTATTTGAATTATATCAAGCTATCAAATGGATGTTGAAGAATAAAACCACTTCAAATAGGGCAACTAAAAACTGGTCCCCTGTTGTGCTTCATTGATAAATGAATAAGAAAATTATATATTTTTTTCAAACGTACTATGGCATAATATATTAATAACAGTCAAAACAAACAACCTCAATTTAACACTTTTAACAAGTACGGGACACAAACTGCCGCAGGACAAAAGAAGAATTTCAGCACCTTTGTGCTATTAAAATCCACAGAGTGATCGTAATGTGATCCTTACAGCCCAAATTCTAAATTATGGAGGACAAAATGAACTTATTCTCATTTCAGCAATGCTATTACATTAATTACACGAGAGACTATCAACTCAATTACAGGATATAGCCAGAGCTTAATTTGAGCCGGAGTGGATATCAGCTTTCGTACTTTTTGATATTTAGCACAATATTTCGCTATTTTCCGCAAATTATAATACGTGGAGGAGGAGGAATTGTGCAAGGGTTTCATTGGGAAGGGTGGCCGCCGGAGGCGGCGCTGTAATCCCAGAAATTATAATACGAAAATGATATAAAAAGCTTCGAAAACCAATGAGGGCTCCGGTACTTTTTGCCATAGAAATTAAGCACCGAATATAACTATTTTAAGAAAAAGGCATTCCTAAATTTTGCTAATCAATTCTGTCACTGATATTTTGAAAAAGAAAAGTTTTAATTCAAATATTTAACCAGAAATTAAAGCCACGTGTTCGTGAAGCCTAAAATCAAGGAGTAGAATTGACTGGCTAATTCTCCTGCTATGAACCCCATTACGAATGGTATTGGTGAGAGTGTGATCACTGTTTAAGTACGTGAACATACAGTTGAGTCACATTATCAGGAATACTTGCATGTTGTTTCAAGTGGGGGTGTTCACATATTGCTCTATAACAATACAGGTACAGTGCTTATAAAAAAAATTTTTGCAGGAAATAAAAGAGCGTGGGTTTACTGCAAACTGAAAATTCTTTGCTTTTATACTGAAAACTACTGAAAATTCTTGACTTTTTTACTGATGACTACTTTCTCAGGTTGGCATCTCTACGCATGATCACACACTTTGTCTCGCACATGCGACGTAGTAACCATCCGGTATTTTTCAAACCCTGAGTTAAGGAAGTAGCTGAGACATTTAGAATCTGATATTTGAGAACTCGAAAAATCTGCAGACAGTTTTGCAGTTAAATCAGAAACTAACCATTACTTCACATCAATTTCATAATCAAATGGTTTATATAGAATTGTATACAAAAAGAAGATTCAAATTTTGCATGTTCAAACGCAGATTGATTAAAATTGCAAAACTAAACATTAGTGTATGATTATTTTTTTAAGCAATGTGTGTATACATTATAAGGTGTAAATATTAATCTTAATGTATCTGCATGTTTATTCTAATGTAGGATAATTGATAACAATTTGATGATTTTGATCATTATATGTTTTGCAGTAGAATACATTTCAAAATTAATATTTCGTTTTTATTTGTGAATTTAATTTAATACTGGGACTCAAAATTATATTTTAAGTGAACATGAATTGTTTCGACGGCTCCGAAATGTTTTTAGTTTATAGTCATTGAAAGTCATGGAATTTTTTTTTACCCAGAGCGTATGAATCCTGTTTCATCCAACAGTAAATAGTGATTGAATATGATGGTGATATCTGACAGTGACGTACAGTAAAACCTCATTTATCCAAAGTAAAGGGGTCAAATCCTATTTTGGATAATCGGGAAATTTGGTTTTCAGTAGGTACAATAAAACTACAACGTTTATTTAAAAAAAAAAAAAAAACACATTTAATTAGGTATTGCTAAACTATTATATTTATAATGAAAAACGTTGTATAGTGCACTGAAGTGCCAAAAAAACTGGTACACCTACCTAATATTGTGTACCCCCTCCCCCAAGCACACAGAAGTGCCCCAACACGACGTGGCATGGACTCTACTAATGTCTGAAGGTATTTTGGAGACAATTCTCACCAGGAATCCTGCAGAGCAGTCCACAAATCCATAGAAGTGGTGGAAATGTTTTCTGAACAGCACGTTGCAAGGCACCCCAGATATGCTTGATAATGTTCATGTATGGCGATGTAAGTGGCCAATGGAAGTGTCTAAACAAAAGTCGGAAAAGAAAAGAAGTGTCAAAACAGAAGAGTATTCATGGAGCCACTCGGTAGCAACTCTCGATGTGTGGGGTGTCGCATAATCATACCGAAATTGTCCAAGTCTGTCGGAATGCACAATGGACATGAATGGGCGTAGGTGATCGGACAGGATGCTTACGTACCTTGTACCTGTCAGAGTTGCCTCTAGAGGTATCAGGGGTCCCATACCACTCTAACTGTGCACGCCCCATGCCATCACAGAAGATCCACCAGCTTGAACAGTCCCCTGTTGATATATAGGGTCCATGGATTCATGAGGTTGTCTCCATACCCGTACACGTCTATCCGCTTGATGCAATTGGAGACGAGACTCCTGAGGCCAGGCAACGTGTTTCCAGTCATCAACAGTCCAATGGCGGTGTAATGGTATAAATCCAAGGGATGCTAATGTATTAGACTAATAACATATTTATTTATTTGGAACACCATTTAGAAGCTGCATTATGAGAAGCATGACATCACACACAAAAGGTCACTTGATCATGTACTCTGTCGAAAGTATGTGGAGCCGTTGAAAACCGATTTCTTGGTACTGGCACTACACATTTTAGCGGCCCTAAATTTTAGTGGCTGCACAGCTCACACCCCATAAGAACGCTCCTGATATCAGTACACTGTTTTAAAATACCTTCCTACAGTAGAATGATAAAAAGTTATTAAGAAGTCTTGGAACATCATGTGTTGCAACACTTTTTTATACAGGTATATTTGTTTATTTTTCTAGTGAGATAGTTATTTTTAGTTAATTGAAACTTTGATTAAATAACAACTGAAATTTTTAATGAAGATATTCTTTTATTAAATTTTTAGCCTTACATATAAAACCAGTTACTATTATTGGAATAAAACATGCACCATTTAAATCAAAGTTGCCTTTTTTAAATATACATTTTCACCAAGAGATTTATAACTCAATGGGACTAAATAAAATAACTGAATAGACTAAACAGATTTGCAATTTAATGGGAAAAAATAAAGCTATATTTTACCTGTTTCACATTCGAGTTCTGTAAGACTAGGTTCCAATCTATCCATTTCGATTTCATTAAACTCCAATTGGGGAACACTTGAAATATTTTCAGCTCTTGCAATATTATTAACTTCTGATAGAAGAGCTATAGGCGGTGTTTTAACATTGGAATTTTCAGACGCTGACAAGATCACAGTGACTAATATTCCTTTTACATTTTGGAAAACATTCCTTGCGGTTGTTTGGTCATTTGACACACTTAGATGCCTTATAGAGCTGAAAAAGGACTCGATTACATCACTAGAAAATTTTCTTGTCAAGATATAGTGAAACCCATTTTCTAAAAGGAATTTAATACATTGAATTGTGGAGTTAGTAGTCAGAACTAGAGCCTGATATTTTTCTTGACTCAAAAATTCTTTTTTGTTCGTACAACTAATCTTCCATTTCTCTAAATATTCTAAAAAATCAGATAACCACTTCAAACGTTTATCATCAACGTTAAAAAATGGTTTCAAAATATCTTGTTTCGCCAAAATGTAATATTTTGTGCTGCAAATGTTATGTATCATGAACCATTTATAAAAAATGAATTCTAAATTAAGTTAGGTTTTTTCTTTAATTGTAAAAAATGAAATCTAAAGGAAGTTTTACAGTAACACAAACAGGAATCGGACTCAAAATTTTTTAAGTATTCAAGATAAACGGTTGTCACTATTTGCGAGCTTCAAGAATGTTAGCATTATCTTCAAGATTATATTAAAATTAGTAGATTTTAAAATATATATTCCCAAAGAACAAAAGATCCAATAAAAAGTATTTCCTTAACTATGTACACTCAACATAAATTTTTCAATTAGATGAAAACACTAAATGTGCATATATAGCTTTGATGTTGGATGAACTTAAAACAATTAATGCACCTTAGCTTAGCTACTACAGAATAAAATTATGAAGGGAAAATAAATTACCTTTACGTGAGATATTTGTAATCCATTGTATTCAAAGGGTTTTTTCACTTGGAAATTCCTGAAACGTTACATTACTTTTTTCTGACCGCGAGTTACAAAAGGGCACACAGCAGGCCACTACCATTATTAACACAAATAAATATCATGTAAAAATTATAGAAAACCAAGAAATCCTTTTTAATCTTCGGTTAACTGCTGCAAACAATCAAGATATGGTTTGTGATTTAAGGCCCCCTTCAAACCCTACCAACGCGCAGGTGAACCGAATTCACGCGGAGCATCTAGTTGGTCTACCAAGGCTAACTAGATTTACTACAGGCCTGCTCACGTGAGCCTAACGCTATAGAAAACCTGTCCCCAAATTTTCCCACTGGCGATTCTTTCACGCAGTTTTTTTCCGACAGAGGGCGCCTGCTCCATAGGAAAACATTCCCAATCTAACACGCCATAAATGCCAATTAATATCCCAGTTTCTGATTACATGCAGAAATATATTGCTTTTTTTCTCAAAAAATTATCGTATTTTATTTTCCAACAACGATGATGATATGGTGATATGATAACCTTTCATAACAAATTTTAAAATAAAATTTAAATCTTACATACCTTTTTCTACTCTTTCATTTATACTGAAGACGGTTTATTGGATGAAATGATTTCCCATCATGATTAATAACTGATAATGAATTGATATTTTACACTGAAAGCTAAATTGCAAAATGCACATAAAAGCAGACTTTATTTTAATGGTCAATAAAATAGAATTATATAGAATTTTAACCAACTAATTAATAATTTAATTATATTCTATTATAATTAATTATAAAATAAAGAATTAATTAGAAGGCTTGACACCTGTTTGGAAAGACTTTAATGGAATTTTAATGAAATTAACACATGAATTTACACTAAACTGATGATATAACTGTATGATGTATAATATTTTATACATTGTATAATATTGTATATATTAAATACAATGTATAATATTGAATACATGATTTCTAATAACTTTTGACACAAGCCAAATTTTTAATACATTACATAATAAAAATAAAGAATCAGGTATTCATGAATAGCAATTCTTTCCAAAATAATTTGACTTGAAAATACAAACTATGTAATAGAACAGCATGTCACCAAAAAACAAAATATAGAATAAACACTTACTGTGTCCTTAATACTGCAGATATAAATAAGCTACATTTTATGAAATTGGATTGAACGAAAAAATAAACTATCAGTAAAAGAAAATGTTTTTTTTTTTATACGCATTATTTATTTCCATGTCTCAAAAATGCACAATAATAGGAAAACTTATACACAGTAAATAATTATAAAAAACTTATATACAGTTTACATTCTCTGGAATCTTTATTGATATATCAATTATTATTTGATATATCAATTTATAAATATTGATATATCAATTTATAAATATTGATATATCAATTTATAAATATTGATATATCAATTTATAAATATTGATATATCAATTATTTATTGATCATCAAACTAATAGCAAATTACATAATATTAAACATACAGTTGGTAACTGGCCCTCCTCATACCGTAAAAAGCGGAAAGAGGAGGTTTTCCTTGCCAGACTTCGCATTGGGCATTCCCATCTCACCCATAGACATCTGTTGGAGGGAAGACCAGTACCAATTTGCCAAGTGTGCAATGAACCCATAAGTGTTTTACACATTTTAACTCAATGCCCCTATCATAGACTTGCTCGCACTTACTTTTAACTCTTCATCACTCTCTGACATTTTAAATGACCATGCTGACCATACGCACGTTTTCAAATTTTTACAAAGTACTGGGTTTTACTACAGTCTTTGATTTTACCATGTTTGGCGCAGTATAGCCCAGATGCTCTTGCGCCATAAAACATCCAAACAAAACAAAAATTATTGATATATCCATAATAAAATGTAAAGAGGGCCCAATAATGCTATTACAAAAATGTAAAACTGCTGCTCAAAATAAAATAATTTTCACTCTAATAAATAGTATGTAATAAAACAGCATATCATAGAAAAACATTCTGAAATATAAGATGATAAAGAATAAATACCTATTGGTCATATACAGCAGATTATCAATAAATTAAAGCCAAGATTGTTAATTGCCTCCTTAGGCCCTGCGGTGGCGCAGTGTGGTAACGCGTTCTCCTATTGCGCGGCTAATCCGGGTTCGACTCCCAGCAGTGCAAAAAGAACGCTTACTCAGAGATCTCATAAAGATCGCACTGCTCACTGTAGTCCGGGGTTTGGTTCCCTAGGCCTTAAGAGGTTCGGATTCCTCGGAAAACAGTAGGTCCCGGCGCAGCATGACCACTGTAGTCTTTGAGCCGTAAAACCAAAAAACAAACTGAACTAATTGCCTGCTGAAATAGAAATTAACTACAATTTGTACTAACAATTTTGTACAAAATTATAATTTTAAAACCTTTCTAGACACAGGTTTTTTTTTTAAGAAATTTTGTTTTGTGTTCATCAGCCAAATTGGTAGTAGTTTTAGCAAAATTACTTAAATATGGTCTTAAAAACTTCGTCAAAATTAAAAACGACAATTCTTTACGATGGTCAAACACATTTGTACAGCGAAGGACTGGATTTTTGCACAATCGTTTGTGTAATAAATTACGTATTTTGGTCAATGTATTTTTTCCATTACAAATGTTTGGAATTATTAATTGCAGAACATTTTCAATACGTAGTAACAAGTCGATTAAACATCGTTTGGGGTAAATTAGTCCTCCTCTATCAATATTTAAAATCAATGCTAAAGAAGGTGCTGAAGTAGATGACGAAATAAAAGGTCTTTGCACGAATCGCAATCCATATTGTCCATGACAGCTCTTATTATGTATCCTGCGATATAGCCCATAGTAACAGAATGCAGACTTGTTGGAAGCGAACCTACCAAAATAAAAAATATGCTCTCTTTACTGTAATTGTCAATGAACAACAAAAGATTTCTTAAAAGGGAACTGCTTTTGTGGAAGCTCACACTTTGAGACAAGACCAATCACAAATGATAGTCCCTAAGTTCCTTATTAAAAATATGAAATCAGTTTTTTGTGAGTGATATATAATTTTTTTATTAATATTTAAAGTCCAAAAATTACACTTCTTAAGGAAAGTTTGATATTTGTTATTTGCACTGTACATGAACATAATAGCCTAACTTTTGCCTAACTTTTGAACTCAATTTGAATAAAGAGGGTAAATGTATTTAATAGATAAAATTATAGACTTACACGAATGATCATTCAGTGTATTTTAAACCATAATATAAAACTAAGATTTTTAATACCGATATTTGGCATGCAAGGGTCGAAATTTGCAACTTGCCCTGGCAATCAAATTTTTAGAAGGGCAAATTAAAAAAATCAGTTGCCCCCTCAGGCAATCAAAAATTATTTTTTTAACCTTGATATTTATAATATAATAAATCAAAAATATCGTTAAAAGCAATATATAATCAGATTTTAAACACGTGTTTTTTTTATTGTTAATAGACTTGCTTCTCAGTCTTCCAACTCAGAGTGCAGATTAGGTTTTTTGTCATGAAAAGGGTTAACGGTGATTGGCGAAGCAAGCTATGTATTTCCATTACAACAAACTTAAGAATAACATTACCATCTGCAAGTATTGAAGATTTTGAACCAAAAGAAGCCATTAACATGTGGTTAAGTGCAAAACAGAGAAAATCATACCACAAGCTGAAAGCCACAACATGAAACTTGAAAACAAGCACCCCTTTTGCTAGAAGATTCAGATATATCAGTATAGGTGTACAACTGATGATAATTAAAAATTTGTATCGTGGGTAAATCTTCTATTCCTAC
>QLNU02008688.1:0-16485 GCA_006491805.2 Dysdera silvatica | reverse complement strand
ACATGGGAGAACTGTTGAGAAACTTCTTACATACGAAAACTGGGTAACAAAAAAGAAAAAAAAAAGAAAAAAAAAAGAACACATTTTGTAAATTACAATTTTTACTTAAAAATTTACCTTCGGAGAAGTAACAGGTCAGAAGCAGACTCCTGAACCAGTTCCGTCTGCAATAGCAACTGTGATATGATAAGGAAAAAAGAGATTTTACCCTAATGAGTATCTGTTAAAAAATCCAAATAATACTGAAGATATATAATAATAATAAAAATAATATTTTTTCAGACCATATATTACGTTTACATACCACAATTATTCATTGCATAATTACATCTATTTAAATGTGATTAATATCATGTATATATTAATCTAGTGTGAACATAATTAACTTTAGTTATTTAACATTATACATAACATGCAAGTAATAATTCTGTACAGCGCATTTTCTGTTTAAATTACCTTTTAACGTTAAATTACCGTTTAATTTAATTACCGTAACGTAACTTAATTTGGAGCTGAAACGGGTCCAGAGTGGTTATGCAGTCCAACACAGTCAAGGTGTATACGAGTAAATGATCTTTAGACCAAAAATACACTCATCTTGGACGTTTTTTCCTTTGTGCAAAATAATGCCCCTCCTGTGTTCTTTTTCCTTTCTTTTTTATTCTTATTTTGTTGAATTAAAATGCAATTAGTTTATAAAGGTTATGCCATTTATTCTCCATTATTGTAATTTTCATTCATTCACGCCTACTATGATATTCTTTCATATCGTTCTGTAAAAGCCATTCTTTTAATTTTTTTTAAACATATTTTTATTATTCACCCATTTTATCTTTTCTGGAATTTTGTTCCACATATTTGGCCCTTTGTATATTATGCAATCACGTCTTGACTCTCTTATTATTTTTGGCAATTGTAGCTCTATTATATTCTAAGTCTATATCTATCTATATATATTCTAAGTCTCTTAAAGTTTCGTTTATTCTGTATCTCAATTATTTCAGCGTTCTTGTTTTCCTTTATTCTTTCAAACATTTTAACACAAACACAGTATCTATGAATTTTACATGTTACAGTTTATAATTAACAATATATAATTTACAAATATTACAATTGATGGTCATTTTTTTAAGTTTAGCTTGAGTTCTCCACTCTAATCGTGAATTCAATGTATTAATTTAAGAAATCGCTTTTGTAATCTTTCCAGTCTTTGAAGATTCTCTCTCCTTAACTTCCCCCCAAACACTATTACAATACAGTATTTGGCTGTGAAGTAATAATGCTTACTATAATTCGATTTTATTCGAATTCTAATTCCTTTGCTGATTTTATTGAAGGTTAGATTGATGTGGTCATTCCAGTTTAGTTTGTCAGTAAGTGTTACAGTTAGAAATTTAAGCTTGTCCACAATTTCTATAATTTTTCCATTTATTTTAATATTTACTCTGTTTTTAATATGCTATATATTTTGTTTCCTATTTGTAAAAACCATTATTTTAGCCTTATTTGCGTTTACTTGCATCTGGTTAGATATAAACCATCTTTTGTATTTTTCTATTTCTGTTTTCGTTTTTTCTAATAACTTTCTGAGCATCGCGTTCTCCGTTATTATTATATTAGTGTCACCAGCAAAAAGTGTAACATTTGCTTGTGTGAATATATTTAATATGTCATTTACATATAGTAAATATAGAAGTGGTCCAAAGTTGGATCCTCCCCGGCGATGATTTACTGAGGGAAACTTATGTGCTCCCTTTTGGTGTAGCACCCACGTGTTTGCCGTGCGTGGAGACCCGTGTCCCAGCAAAGGGGGATCCTGGTAGCTGAGGGGTGAGGTACTGTCCCCAACACGCTGCTTTGGCCCCTGCTCCTGGTAAACGGGAGGTCGACCTGTCCCCGGTATCGACCAATCGGCTGGTCGCGAGTCATACTGGTGTTAGGAGCATTTGGGATCTCAAAATCTGTTACGTTCTTTCTTATCTTCCTTCGTTTTTTTTTTTGTTTTTCTTCTAACACACTGTTACTGTGACATGCCTCATTTATTTTACTTTACTCTTACTTTTTTCTTTTCTATTGGTTCTCCTTTTACTGGTTCTACTACTACTCTGTCTCAGTTGAAACGTCAGTCGAATGATCCAAGATTATAGTTCCTTTTTTCTTGAGATCGATTTTGCTCCTCTGACCACTTGTACCTCCCGGCTTAGGGGATAACCGAAAGGGTATAGGTCCTGGTTAGCTCTGGCATTATTGCAATGTCCCCTTGTAGGGCTCCGTGGTGGGCGGGGCTGCCGGGGCTCGAATTTTAATCTTAATCTCTATGGATAAATCAAAAAAACAAACTTCTTCACCGAATGTCGAACCAATGACCAAAAGAGCACGTTTTGATACACCTAGTCTGACATCCGTACAACCATCATTCTTAATCGTTTCATCTAACGATGAACGATTCAAAAACCTGACACCGTTCGTAATCGATAAAACCGTTAAAAGCGTTGCTGGAACGGTTAAGAATAATATAAAACGTTTGAAATCACGCGACCTTCTTATAGAAACGGCCACATCAAATCAATCCTCTTCTCTTCTACAATGCACAAACTTTCTTTCTATTCCGGTACAAATCAGTCCCCATAAAACTTTAAATAGCTCTCGTGGAGTCATATCGGAATCGGATCTGATTGATGTCGACGAGCAAGACTTTGTTAACGAGCTTGAGGACCAGGGAGTCACCGCCGCAAAACGCATTACAATAAAAAAAAAGACGGCAACATCATCTAAACAAAACACGTAATTCTTTCTTTCAATAGACCTAAAATCCCTACCACCATCAAAGCAGGTTACCTAATCTGTAAAGTCCGTGAATACATCCCTAACCCAACTAGATGCTTTAACTGTCAAAAATTTGGCCATTCCAAGATCTCTTGCCGAGGTAAACTAACTTGTGCTAAATGTGGAACCCACGACCACGATGACAACAACTGCTCAAACACTTCCCCTAAATGCGTAAATTGTAAGGGTGAACATCCATCATATGCAAAATCGTGTCCTAAATGGAAAGAGGAAAAACGCATCCTTGAAATTAAGGTCACTAATAATATCAGCTATAGCGAAGCAAAAAATCATCTAAACATTAACCAACCACCCAATAGCCTTAATTTTGCAGCAGCTGTCCAAACAAATAAACAACCCTCAATGGTGAGTGTTGCAGTCCAGACACTCCCTCATAATAGTAGTTGTACAGCTAACTCTGTTCAAACCAGTCCTCCATCAAAAACTAACATAAAAAAAAGTACTCCCTCTGAGGCAAATAAACTTAACAAACCGAAAATTAAAGTAGATTTAAAAAAACAAAGTTCTTCTAGAAAACAAATTAGGTTGGCCAACTTTCGATCGTCACCAAACTTCAAACACCTTTCAGCCACTACTCTTCTGCTTGGACTCTTTCAAAAAAGAGTCCAAGCAGAAGAGTAGAGAGATTGAAGAGACCGAAAATGACATCACTGATTATGCATGTGATATTGAAATTTCTAATGCCATTTCCCGTCTCCAGGAAGATGGGATAGATACCTCTCTTACTCACAATGAAGACACACAAATTAATAGGACCAAGAGTCCTATCCACTTCCCTTAATGGCGCGTTCTTCCATTCTCCAATGGAATTGCCGCGGTTTCCAAGTTAACATTGATGATATTAAACACTTTATTCACACTTACTCACCTATCTGTGTTGCTCTCCAAGAAACCTTCTTAACTCCTAGCCGTGATCCCATACTTCGGAACCATGTTATATTCCGTAAAGATAATGAAGTTGGTGACAGGGCTTATGGAGGGTTGCCCTCATAGTCCCCAATAGTATTCCAGCTTCTGCTCTCCAACTCAACAAAACACTACAAGCTACTGCAATTCGCCTGTATACTCAGGCATCCCTTACCATCTGCTCAATATATTTGCCACCAAACGAACCCATTAATTTTAAACAGCTGTCTCTTTTGATTACACAACTTCCTCCTCCTTTCCTCCTCTTGGGTGATTTCAATAGCCATAATCAGCTTTGGGGGTCTAATAATACAAATTCTCGTAGCAGAATAATTGAAAACCTTTTAATTAGTCACAATTTAACATGTCTTAACAATGGCTCTTACACATACTGCCATCCTGCATCATGCAGCTTTTCAACCATTGACTTCTCCATTTGTTCACCTAATATCATGCCAAATTTTTCTTTTGATGTTTTGGATAACCCTTTCGGTAGTGATCACTTCCCAATCATCTTAATCGATAATCGGAACTCTCCATGTACCACCACCAGACTTCCAAGATGGAAAATTGAAAGAGCAGACTGGGACAGTTTCTGTATAAATGCCGTACTTACCGAAAATGTAGTCTTGCAGGGAAATATCAACGAGGCCACATTGTCTGTTACACAGACAATACTGCAAACAGCCCATCAAGCTATACCTAAAACATCTATAAAGTACCCCAAATTTCCAAAACCATGGTGGAACTCTGATTGTAGCGTTGCTTATAAAGAACAAAAAAAGGCTTGGAATAGATTTAGACGGTACCCAACAAACGATAATTTTATTGTTCAAAAAAGCAAGAGCAAAATGTAGACGTATCCGACGGGAAGCAAAAAGGGAGTCCTGGAAACAGTATGTGTTTAGCATTAAATCTTCCACAAACCCAAAAATCATTTGGAATAAAATAAAAAAAATTAATGGAAACGATACGTCTTATCCAACCTCCACCCTCAATAGCAATGGGATTGTTGCAAACAATCTTCCAGATATTGCAAACCTACTGGGAAAAATTATCTCCCAAACATCCAGCAATAATACCTATGATCCAAATTTTCATGTAATTAAAAACAAGATTGAAAAAATCCCACTCAAATTTCACTCCAGAACAATTGAGCCTTATAATTCTCCTTTTACAATGTATGAACTTATGAGTGCTTTGCAAACTTCAAGAAATAGTGCTCCTGGTCATGATAACATTCATTACTCCATGCTTAGACACTTGTCTCAAAGGAAAATCTACTTTGCCTGTACAATAGAATCTGGATAGAACATTGCTTTCCAGATTCTTGGCGAAGAGCAATTATTATCCCTTTCCCAAAGCCAGGTAAAGACCCAAAAATCCAACTAACTATCGGCCAATAGCATTAACAAACTGTCTATGCAAATTAATGGAGAGGATGGTAAATCAGGGTCTTATGTATTTCTTGGAATCCAATAACTGCATAATGACTTCTCAAAATGGCTTCCGCCGCATACGCTCTACTACAGATAACCTTCTTCTGCTTGAAACAAGAGTCCGAGAAGCATTTGTCAAACGAGAACATCTAGTCTCTATTTTCTTTGATATAGAGAAAGCCTATGATAGAACTTGGCGTCATGGAATACTTTGTGACCTTCAGGAATGCGGTCTCAAAGGAAACATGGCATTTTTATTCAAAATTTTCTCACTGATCGTACTTTCCAAGTTCGTCTTGGATCAGTCCTTTCTGATCTTTACAACCAAGAACAGGGTGTTCCTCAGGGCAGTGTCCTGAGTGCTACACTCTTCATTCTAAGGCTCAATAACATCATTAAAAGGGTCCCACACACTGTACAAACATCACTATACGTTGACGATCTCCAAATCTCTTGTCAATCCCGTGACATGAGCAGGCTAGAAAGGCAATTGCAAATTGCCCTAAATAACATCACTAACTGGACAAATGAAAATGGCTTTACTTTCTCATTTGAGAAGACAGTTTGTGTCCATTTTTGTCGGAGGAGAGGCTTACATCCGGGACCAGAACTCTTTCTGGGAAATCATCGTATTCCAGTTGTTCAAAAGGCAAAATTTCTTGGTGTGTTATTTGACCATAAACTTACCTTCAGGCCACACATTCAGTCTCTTAAAAACAAATGCCATAAAGCCCTTAATATCTTCAGAGTTCTCTCCCATACATCCTGGGGAGCAGACCGTTATTCATTGCTTCGTCTGTATCGCGCTCTCATCCGTTCCAAACTGGATTATGGCTCTGTCATTTACGCCTCCGCTCGACAATCCATCTTGAAAGCTCTTGATCCTATTCACTATCAGGGTCTCAGATTGTGTACAGGTGCATTCCGTACCTCACCAGCTTTAAGTCTTTATGTGGAAGCCAACGAACCATCTTTAACATCAAGGCGTATGCAGCTGTCTCTTAACTATTATACAAAACTTAAATCACTGTCCACTCACCCTCTTTGGGATGCCGTTTTTGAACCTCGTTCCACCTTGCTTTTTGGTGCTCGCCCTTCATGCGTCCCTTCCTTTGGTATTCGAATGGATAGACTAACCAGAGAGTTGGGTATAAATTGCCGGAGTATTGCTCCTTCTCATACTCATTTCTCTCCGCCATGGGTTATTCCTGCCGTGGACATCCATTGGGATCTGGTTAACCACAGCAAAAGCACTACACCTTATTCTTTATACCAGCAGTTATTCTCTGAATTTCGGGATCATTTTCAAGACTTTAATTTCATTTTTACAGATGGGTCCAAAACTGAAACAAATGTGGGCTCTGCATTTGTCATTAATAACAGTGCCGTTGCAGAAAAAATCCCCCCATCATGCTCCATTTTCACAGCAGAACTTTACGCCATTTCCATGGCTCTTATATATATTTCAACTCATAGCTTAACTCATTGTATCATCTGTACCGATTCTCAGAGCTCTTTAAGAGCACTGGAATCCTTTAAATATTCACCTCATCCCATTTTATCCAAAATCCATTCACAACTGCAGCACCTGCACGATCACTCCAATATTAAATTCTGTTGGATCCCTGCTCACATTGGTATCAAAGGGAATAAGGCTGCTGATGCAGCTGCGAGGGCAGCGAACACGCCACTTGCTTCTAGCCAATTTCTTCCTTTCTCTGACCTGAAGCCAATTATCAAGACCTGTGTGAATCAAAGGTGGCAGGAGGAATGGGATCATCAAATCAATAACAAATTGCATAATATTAAACATACAATTGGTAACTGGCCCTCCTCATACTGTGAAAATCGGAAAGAGGGGGTTCTCCTTGCTAGACTTTGCATTGGTCATTTCCGCCTCACCCATAGACATCTATTGGAACGAAAACCAGCATCTATTTGCCAAGTGTGCAATGAACCCATAAGTGTTTTACACATTTTAACTCAATGCCCCTATCATAGACTTGCTCGCACTCTTACTTTTAACTCATCACTGTCTGACATTTTAGATGACCATGCTGACCATACGCATGTTTTTAAATTTTTAAAAAGTACTGGTTTTACTACAGTCTTTGATTTTACCATGTTTTTGGCGCAGTATAGCCCAGATGCTCTTGCGCCATAAAAGCAAACAAACATAATCCAAAACCTACACCACCAATCGTAAACTACGCATCAGAACAGTGTTGCAGTGGTTTAAAATTTATTAGAACATAAACATGTTTTCAACCATACTAATAGGATGGTCATCAGATGTAAAATAAGAAATAAAACGTTTCATTAAAAGTGACTGCATTAAAAATGAATTTAACGAAGCGTTCTATTTCGTATTTTATATCTGATGATGAACATCTTATTAGAGGATGGTTGAAAACACGTTTATGTTCTAAGACATTTTTAAACCACTACAACGTTGTTCTGATTCAAAAATTAAGAAAATTAATAGAAGTAGGAGCAAAGCCCTTAATTAAGGGGGCACAGGACCTTTGAATGTATTTGGTCAACACAAAACTGCACCATTTTTAAAAATTTATAACATTAAAGATATCCAATAGAAACCTTAAAAATTTTAAGCATGTATTAAATGTAATTTTGCCTTTATGTACAATTTTTAATAAACATGATTTCAGATTTTCCATTTCAGAAATTTAATTATGCAAGTCAAGGTTTAAACGTAAAAATTACAACATGTGTACACTGCGCGCAAGATTTAATCTCAATAACGTCGCATAAATGAATAAAAATAAATAAAACTTTAAAGAAAATAAGTGTTTTAGGATGACAAACCTAAAAAAAATAACATTAAAAAAATTACTAAAATTCTAATTTTCGAAATTTTAAGTTTACGTCATGCGTAATGCAAAGTTTAATATGCATGCCAAATTTTTACTTATGTAATGAGCTATTTCTCCAGAAATAGTGCGCTCAAGCTGAAAAATCTCCGTTTGGAGAAAATTGACGTTGAAAATATATATATATGCATGACGCTAGAATGTATACTGTAAAGAACTACGTTTCGTGTAATTTCTCGCGAAATAATGGACAGATTTAAATGCGGTTGGTCTTAAAACGTTCATAAGAAACGGCCGTGACTTAAATGTTTTAAAACAATCCATTTTTTAAAATTTCGATAATCCTGTTACCCCTTAATATAGTAATAATTTTAGTAGTTAAATTAATAAATAATGATGTAATTATTTATTATAAAAATTATCACTAAATATTGGAAGAAAATGCCCTAAACCGGACCCCTATTTTGTTTTTGATTTAAAGAAAATAGTAAAAAATTGTAAAGCATGTAAGTGTTAAAGCATGTAATATTTACTTCATAATGTTATGCACCATTTACGTTTGACTTTTAAAAAATATAATTAAAAATTAGTATAAAAAGTGTATTTTCAAAAACCGTAGACTTTGGCGATTTGAAAGATAGTTGCCAAAATCGTACCCCTTGTAAAAATAATCAAAATAACACTAAACAAAATTAGAAAATGGTATTAAATCAAAGAAAACAATCGAGTTTCAAAGTATAATATAACAATTACAGTTTTTAGCCTTTGAAAAAAAAATACAGAATGTATTCAAGAAAGATGCAGAAAATGTATAACAGAATTAAATCGTTTACGACAAAAATCGCAGATGTACAAGTCCTTTTCAGGCCCAGCACAATACACATGGGCCCACAACGAGTGCATAACACGCATGACCCGAAGTCCCCCTTTACAATCCTCCGAAATTCCTCTCACAAAACATATACCAAGCATCATCTTTGGATGGGGAAGCTCCAATGCAGATGTTCCAAAGGACACACTGTTTTCATCTTCGGTGCTTGATTCATTGACATTTTTCTCAAAACTTAGACGCTTTTTCACGAGCTTTTTCCCCTTTTCTTGAAAGCTCCACTGCTGAACCACTTCAGACTACGTAATGCTGGAAAAGCAAGCCATCGTCAGCTACGCGACTGGAAGTACGCGGATGCTATTTGATAGTGTCCTATATGCAACATTATTGGATTTTATGGCTCGAATAAAAATGTTTTAAGATAAATTACTGATTGATTATCGTTTAGGATTAAACGCATTCAATTTTATCTTATGAAATACAAAAATAATAAAAATATCTTGTAAAAATTCGGAAATCTATCAGCTATATTCTGCGTTGCTAACACAGGAATAGGAATGGCTACATCGTTGAAATTCAGTTATTATAAAAAGCAAATATTTTGTAAATATGCTAAAAGTTAATTCTATGATGACTTTATAAAAATATATAAATATAATTATTTTATAAATGCAGTGAAACCTCTCTTAAAGGCTACCTCTATTCAGCGATCACCTCCCTTAATGATCACTTTCTGGAAACTGATTTCCTCCCCAACCCCATAGACCCAATGCTAAATTTATCTCCATGCAGAGACCACCTCTCCGAGCGACCGCTTTTTCACGGGCCCGACGGCTGTCGCCTTAGGGATGTTTTGCTGTATATCACAGTAAAACTCTCTTAACGACCATCGCTATTCAGCGACCATCTTCTTTACCGATCACTTTTGCTGGAAACGAATTTCCTCCCACCGTAGACCCAGTTCTTAACTTACATCCATTCATCGACCAACTCTCCGAACGACCGTTTTTCACAGAACCGACAGTTGTCGCCTTAGAAGGTTTTACTGTAATCATATAAATATGTGTGCAAATAATTATAGTAACCTTCCTAAATCGGCCATCGTCAGTTTCGTTGAAAAGCGGTCTCACAGAAAGGTGGTCTCTAAATGGAAGTAGATTTAGCATTGGGTCTATGGCGAGGAGCAATCCGTTTGCAGAAAAAGCGGTCATTAAGAGAAATTCTATTGTGTTTTGTAAACACATTAATTATGCAAATATGTACTAATAATTATGTTATTAATTACTTTATATACATATTAATTATACAAATACTAATACTTTATAAATATATTATATAAATAGTATGCTAATTATTTTATATGTTATGAGATTCATAAATTTCTACTTTTAGAAAAATATGTTGAATAATGGTTTTAAAGCTGCTTTTACAACTGAAGGCTATACAATAGATTGTCATGTTTACAATTTAATAAAAGCAAAATGAATTTCTCATTGAAAGCGTTTGTGTTCCAATGAAATTCGATTTCATTGTGCTCTATGGCCATTGACCGTTCGTCCAATGATCCCAGTGATTGACAACATGTCCAGTGTTGGAGGTTGCATTTTTCTCTGATGCCGCTTATTCACTGTTATCTACGCAATTTCTATATACATATATCGATGGTACAACAATAGTTTTCCTTTGGCTTTAACACAATACCAGTCTCTTTGCAATTTGGTTTAAATAGTAGTCCATGTACTATACCATTCTGCGAAATAACTGGCAACAGTATATATACGTTCGTAAAGAAATTATATATTGTCCTTCGTAGCTCAGTGGGTAGAGCCTCCGCCCGGCAAGTGGAAGGTCGTGGGTTCAGGTCCCACCGAAGGCAGAAATATTTATTTTCTTTCGAACGTTTCACCATCTAATCACGCCATACCATCGGCGTTGGTATCACTACGCCAATAAACGTTGATTGATTGACATTGTTGTTTGATTTAACACAAATGTTTATATTGTTGATTTTACTATAATACAGTGGCAACAGCCAATTCATTTTTTCCGCCCATGAAACGATAACACAGTCGTTCAAGGTATAATATTATGAACTTTAAAAAACCATAATAAATTAACGAATACATTAATGAATATAAAAATGATTAATTTCTATAAAGCAATTCATATACTATATTTTCGTACTCCAATTAAAACTTCTTTTGCAGTTTAGGAACTGATGACTTTTTCGTGGGCGTTACTTTTTTTATTTTTCACCTACTGAATTTACTATGTTGCGTCTTCATGGAACCAAATGATTAAGTATGGTGGAAAATTAGAAATCTATCATATAGTTTTGGCCTCATGATCCTTTCGAATTTGATGGAAATTTAAGAGTTTGCCATAGACTAACATTGAGTATATTGTGGTGCCATTTATGGAATGAGAATCTGAAGTCGGGCTGGGCGCGACCTTAATCAAAAAATGTACGAATTTTTATAATTTTATTTATAAACTGCTAGTTTGAAGTTAGAGCTGCTGGTTTGGGGCAAATTGAGCTTTTTTGGTTTTTTTCCAGTCTGCTAAAAAAAACTAGGTTTGGCAACACAAAATCTATAAATTCTATAGCAGTGTTGCCAAACAGAACCGACTTACGTAAATTCACCTACTTTTTCTGTGGAGCACGGCCAAACTACGCTTGGTAGCGGCCATTACGTAAGTTGAAAGAACAAAAGAATTACAGCAACGGGGCTAGTTCTCGAAAACGAGAATTTGTTTATAGATGACGCTTCATCCCGACCATGTGTTGCTCTCACGTAGCCGTTGTCGTGCATGTGGCTTTTTCAGTTTTTATTTATTTTGATCGTTTAGTTTCGATTTCTTTGAAATGAGAAATCATGGTTCATTGTTGCGTTCCCTTTCGCAAGTCTACCAAAGGTAAGAGTTTGCACGTTTCGTTTCACAAATTTCCGTCTAATAGCTGTCGAAGGGAAGCATGGTTGCAACGTATATCGCGTGACGCGTTTTCAATAAACGAAAAATCGTGTTCTTCAGTAGTTTGTAGTGTCGATGATGGTTTACTGAGGGAAACTTATGTGCTCCCTTTTGGTGTAGCACCCACGTATTTGCCGTGCGTGGAGACCCTTGTCCAAGCAAAGGGAGATCCTGGTAGCTGAGGGGCGAGGTACTGTCCCCAACACGCTACTTTGGCCCCTGCTCCTGGTAAACGGGAGGTCGACCTGTCCCCGGTATCGAACAATCGGCTGGTCGCGAGTCATACTGGTGTTAGGAGCATTTGAGATCTCAAAATCTGTTACGTTCTTTCTTATCTTCCTTCGTTTTTTTTTTTTTCTTCTAACACACTGTTACTGTGACATGCCTCATTTAATTTACTTTACTCTTACTTTTTCTTTTCTATTGGTTCTCCTTTTACTGGTTCTACTACTACTCTGTCTCAGTTGAAACGTCAGTCGAATGATCCAAGATTATAGTTCCTTTTTTCTAGAGATCGATTTTGCTCCTCTGACCACTAGTACCTCCCGGCTTAGGGGATAACCGAAAGGGTATAGGTCCTGGTTAGCTCTGGCATTATTGCAATGTCCCTTTGTAGGGCTCCGTGGTGGGTGGGGCTGCCGGGGCCCGAATCTTAATCTTAATCTCTATGGATAAATCAAAAACACAAACTTCTTCACCGAATGTCCAACCAATGATGAAAAGAGCGCGCTTTGATGCGCCTTGTCCTACAGCCGTGCAACCATCGTTCCTGATCGTTTCATCTGGCGATGAGCGATTCAAAAACCTATCACCATTTGTCATAGATAAAACCATCAAAAGTATTGCCGGAACTGTTAAGACTGTAAAGCGAATGAAATCACGCGACCTGCTTATCGAAACAGCCACACCAAGTCAATCATCTTGTCTTTTAAAATGCACAAATTTTCTGTCTATCCCCGTCCAAATCAGTCCCCATAAAACTTTAAATAGCTCTCGTGGTGTGATATCGGAATTGGATTTGATTGATGTCGACGACCAAGACTTTGTGAACGAACTTGCGGACCAGGGAATCACCGCCGCAAGGCGCATTACAATTAAAAAAGACGGCAACATCATCAAAACAAAACACGTAATTCTTTCTTTCAATAGACCTAAAATCCCTACCACCATCAAAGCAGGTTACCTGATCTGTAAAGTCCGTGAATACATCCCTAACCCAACTAGATGCTTTAACTGTCAAAAATTTGGCCATTCCAAGATCTCTTGCCGAGGTAAACTAACTTGTGTTAAATGTGGAACCCACGACCACGATGACAACAACTGCTCAAACACTTCTCCTAAATGCGCAAATTGTAAGGGTGAACATCCATCATGTGCAAAATCGTGCCCTAAATGGAAAGAGAAAAAACGTATTCTTGAAATTAAGGTCACAAATAATATCAGCTATAGTGAAGCAAAAAATCATCTAAACGCTAACCAACCACCCAATAGCCTTAATTTTGCAGCAGCTGTCCGAACAATTAAAAAACCCTCAATGGTGAGTGTCGCAGTCCAAACACTCCCTCACAATAGTAGTTATACAGCTATCTCTGTGCAAACCAGTCCTCCATTAAAAACTAACATAAAAAAAAGTACTCCCTCTGAGGCAAATAAATTTAGCAAACCGAAAATTAAAGTAGATTTAAAAAAACAAAGTTCTTCAAGAAAACATATTAGGTTGACCAACTTCCGATCGGCACCAAACTTCAAACACCTTTCAGCCAAGGACTTTTTAAAAGAGTCCAAACAGAAAAGCAAAAAAATTAAAGAAGCCGAAAATGACATCACTGATTATGCATCTGATATTGAAATTTCTAATGCCTTCTCCTGTCTCCAGGAAGATGGGCTGGATACCTCTGGTATTCACAATGAAGACACACAAATTAATAGGACCAAGAGTCCCATCCACTTCCCATAATGATGCGTTCTTCCATTCTCCAATGGAATTGTCGCGGTTTCCAAGTTAACATTGATGATATTAAACACCTTATTAACACTTACTCACCTATCTGTGTTGCTCTCCAAAAAACCTTCTTAACTCCTAACCGTGATCCCACACTTCAGAACCGTGTTATATTCCGTAAAGATAATGAAGTTGGTGACAGGGCTTGTGGAGGGGTTGCCCTCATAGTCCCCAATAGTATTCCAGCTTCTGCTCTCCAACACAACACTACAAGCTACTGCAATTCGCATGTATACTCAGGCATCCCTTACCATCTGCTCAATATATTTGCCACCAAACGAACCCATTAATTTTAACCAGCTGTCTCTTTTGATTACACAACTTCCACCTCCTTTTCTCCTCTTGGGTGATTTCAATAGCCATAATCAGCTTTGGGGGTCTAATAATACAAATTCTCGTGGCAGAATAATAGAAAACCTTTTAATTAGTCACAATTTAACATGTCTTAACAATGGCTCTTACACATACTGCCATCCTGCATCATGCAGCTTTTCAACCATTGACCTCTCCATTTGTTCACTTAATGTCATGCCAAATTTTTCTTTTGATGTTTTGGATAACCACTTCGGTAATGATCATTTCCCAATCATCTTAATCGATAATCGGAACTCTCCATGTACCACCACTAGACTTCCAAGATGGAAAATTGAAAGAGCAGACTGGGACAGTTTCTGTATAAATGCCATACTTACCGAAAATGTAGTCTTGCAGGGAAATATCAACGAGGCCACATTGTCTGTTACACAGACAATACTGCAAGCAGCCCATCAAGCTATACCTAAAACATCCACAAAGTTCCCCAAATTTCCAAAACCATGGTGGAACTCTGATTGTAGCATTGCGTATAAAGAACAAAAAAAGGCTTGGAATAGATTTAGACGGTATCCAACAAACGATAATTTTATCGAGTTCAAAAAAGCAAGAGCAAAATGTAGACGTATCCGACGGGAAGCAAAAAGGGAGTCCTGGAAACAGTATGTGTCTAGCATTAAATCTTCCACAAACCCAAAAATCATTTGGAATTAAATAAAAAAAATTAATGGAAACTATACGTCTTATCCAACCTCCACTCTCAATAGCAATGGGATTGTTGCAAACAATCTTTCAGATATTGCAAACCTACTGAGAAAGACCATCTCCCAAACATCCAGCAATAGTACCTATGATTCAAATTTTCATGTTATTAAAAACAGGATCGAAAAAATCCCACTCAAATTTCATTCCAGAACAATTGAGCCTTATAATTCTCCTTTTACAATGTATGAACTCATGAGTGCTTTGCAAACTTCAAGAAATAGTGCTCCTGGTCATGATAACATTCATTACTCCATGCTTAGACACTTGTCTCAAAGGTCAAAGGAAAATCTACTTAACTTATACAATAGAATCTGGATAGAACATTGCTTTCCGGATTCTTGGCGAAAAGCGATTATTATCCCTTTCCCAAAACCAGGTAAAGACCCAAAAAATCCAACTAACTATCGACCAATAGCATTAACAAGCTGTCTATGCAAGTTAATGGAGAGGATGGTAAATCAGCGTCTTATGTATTTCTTGGAATCCAATAACTGCATAATGACTTCTCAAAGTGGCTTCCGCCGCATGCGCTCTACTACAGATAATCTTCTTCTGCTGGAAACAAGGGTCCGTGAAGCATTTGTCAAACGAGAACATCTAGTCTCTATTTTCTTTGACATTGAGAAAGCCTATGATAGAACTTGGCGTCATTGAATACTTTGTGACCTTCAGGAATGTGGGTGGCCTCAAAGGAAACATGGCATTTTTTATTCAAAATTTTCTCACTGATCGTACTTTCCAAGTTCGTCTTGGATCGGTTCTTTCTGATCTTTACAACCAAGAACAGGGTGTTCCTCAGGGCAGTGTCTTGAGTGCTACACTCTTCATTCTAAGGCTCAATAACATCATCAAAAAGGTCCCACACACTGTCCAAACATCTCTTTACGTTGACGATCTCCAAATCTCTTGTCAATCCCGTGACATGAGCAGACTAGAAAGGCAGTTGCAAATTGCCCTCAATAACATCACTAACTGGACAAATGAAAATGGCTTTACTTTCTCATTTAAGAAAACAGTTTGTGTCCATTTTTGTCGGAGGAGAAGCTTCCATCCAGAACCAGAACTCTATTTGGGAAATCATCGTATTCCAGTTGTTCAAGAGGCAAAATTTCTTGGTGTGTTATTTGACCATAAACTTACCTTCAAGCCACACATTCAGTCTCTTAAAAACAAATCCATAAAGCCCTTAATATCTTCAGAGTACTCTCCCATACATCCTGGGGAGCAGACCGTTATTCAATGCTTCGTCTGTATCGTGCTCTCATCCGCTCCAAACTGGATTATGGCTCTGTCATTTACGCCTCCGCTCGACAATCCATCTTGAAAGCTCTTGATCCTATTCACCATCAGGGTCTCAGACTGTGTACAGGTGCATTCCGTCCCTCACCAGCTTTAAGTCTTTATGTGGAAGCCAACGAACCATCTTTAACATCAAGGCGTATGCAGCTGTCTCGTAACTATTATACGAAACTTAAATCACTGCCCACTCACCCTCTTTGGGATGTCGTTTTCGAACCTCGTTCCACCTTACTTTTTAATGCTCGCCCTTCATGCATTCCTTCCTTTGGTATTCGGATGGAT
>QLNU02008687.1:0-10911 GCA_006491805.2 Dysdera silvatica | reverse complement strand
CTGTTCTGTAAAACTAAACCAGTTGTGGGCGTAGGCTAACAGAAGGTTAAAAGTTGAAAAGAATTTTTTTTTTTTTACTTAAAAAAAAAACTTTGAGCGTTAAGGAAGTAATAAGAAGATGAGAAACTCGAAAAATATTTTCTCAGGAACATTATAAAATAAAAATTATTTTCTTACTTTTAATTTCTTATTAGTGGCATAACGAGGAGTGGGGTGGGGGGGGGCGAAAGCCCGAGTAAAAAAATTTAATATTGGACTGCTGAATGAGAGTGGCTAACGGATTTTAGCGGGCGCAGTACTCGAACTTGTCCAGATCGCTTGGCAACTCACGCTATGTCGCTGCTTCTTATTACAAATGGGTAGAACGAGTCGGAAATTGTCGCCCCTAGCTACGTTTTATATTGCCCCCCCCTCTTCCTCACATACTTTTGAGTTGGGGGGGGGGGCAAAAATCGCACAAAACATACTTATAATTTTTTATTTGTGGTGATTTTTCATGAAAATATTTAAACTGATATTTTGGCGAATAATTTTTATGTTTTCAGCTCTCACTCCACAAGATTTGCAGAACAGTTATAGAGCACGCAACACATTGGCATACGCAGGGGGTGTCCATTGGTTCATAGACTACTAAAAAAATTCCCCCATTATTGCCTATGAGGATCAGGGGCGACCCAGTCAGGCCCTGCTTCTAGGCAACTGCTTTGCATGCAGTGCCGGATTTACCAATAGGCTATAGCCTACGGCGCCAGCTTTTTCATAGCGGCAAATTTTCGAAGAAAAGTTTGCTGACGAGGAAATTATGCAAAGGCGTGCATGAATTTTTATGGCATGTTGAATTAATTTCGAATTGTTATGTTCAGAGCCATAGCTAGACATTGCCAAAGGTAGAGCTGCCAATGTCGCCGCCGAGAGAGAGAGTCTCAAAAATCTCCAAATATAGGAATATTTGCGAAGAGACGAATTTGAAATAACCGCCAAGGACACCAAATTAAGAATTTGACAAAAGGGCTGAAATCTCTGTTATGCCTCTAGGTAAGATTAGGTAGGGAAAACGTGTCATCAATCTTACTTTATTGAAACGTTCGCATCGTAATACGTCCGTATGCGTAAATCGTGTGCAGGATGTGGACTCTTTTTTTCGCAGTATAGCCCAGATGCTCTTGCGCCATAAAAAAGCCAAACAATTCAGCATACAGGCAGCAAAATCGTAAATCGACTTCTTCTTTCTTGCCTACGCAGAAATCCAGCCTTGACTCCCTTATGTCTCACGATCTTTAAGGGGTCTCACGACCCTTCGGCTTCTAAAAATGACAGGTTTTTTCACTATTTTTGTCGTGCTGTAGTGAATGCATAAATTTTATCAATTGTTAGAAATTTTAATACAATAATAAATACACCTTGTATTTTCATAAAAAGAAACAAATGTGCTTGTATACAAAACAACTATTTAAAAAATGAATATTTTGTAATGTCAAGCGAAAACATATTTTTACTCTTATATAGTACTTACGCGCATGATTAAAAACTATTGAATACATTTTAAGAATTAATTTTTATGTTTTAATGAAGATTATATATGAGGCTTTATTTTGTTCTAGGATCTTTAAAAAATATTAATAAAAAATATTTTTTTTTAACAATTACATATTTAAAAATTCAATATATCGCATATTTCACAAATAAAAGTGCTGAGTTTTCTTTTTAAAGGTACTTGGATTAATATCCCTAGAACAAAATTAACATATATGCATAAGTAATGTTTTCAGAAAGTTTTGTTGCAATTGGACTATCTGTTCTTAAAATATCTTGCGCGTAAGTTCAAAATTCATGTTTTCGGTAAAACGCGTTTGAAGTTCAAAATCCCTATTTTAAAAATTTCAACTTACCATGTAAATTAAAATTCACCAGGAGCATATAATATGCCTTCTTCTACTTCCATTGCCTCATTCTTAGCTTTCATTTTCCTTCTTTTGGCCCGCCGGGCCTCCAAACTTGATGCATCAGTGCGTTTTTCCGATGTACTTATTCGCGCTTTGTCGGCTTTAATTGTAGCACGAATAGCGAATATTCCAGGAGTAATGTCTAACTGTCTCATAACACTTAAGCGACCTTGTTGCCCGTCATTGAAATTGATCACTGCCTCATTTGCCGAAATATCTACGATTCTTCGACCACAGCCTGATGATTTTGGACAAAATTTCCATAGGAGTCCATTAAAGGACTCATTGCTGTTTTGTGTATGCCCACCTAAGCATCTGTTCAAAAGTTTAGTGTCACTAAGGTCCTTAAAAATAGGTTTTAGGCACTCCATTACTGCAACAGGTAAAGAATTTTTATGATGGTTGTATACTTCTTTCGCTGTAGCCTTCGCTCGTTGAAACGAACACCACGAATCTTCACCTTTAGGGCAAAAAGAATGGATTGGATTTTCATCTGTTGAAATTTTGTGAAAATAAATAGCCCAAATGGCTTGTTTCATATTTATTACTGAGTCTTTATGTTTGCGAATTGCATTTCCATAGTATGTGGTAAATTTATCAATAATTCGATCTGTTAATCGCCCTTTCCCACTCAAAGCTTTTCCATCGCATAATTTTAGACCTTTCATTGTCTGCTTCAATTTTCGCAACTTAGTACCCATTCGTTTCTGAATGTGGCCCACGCATTCAATTTTTTGAATGACGAGGGCACCGTAGGGCTTGGTTTTGATAATGTTCGCATACGTGTGGGCATCTCCATCCCCTATATATCGCGTATAACGTACCCCATGAAGTGATTGGGAACGACTAAACATTTTAGATATTCCTTCAACTTCCATCTTTGCCGCAGAACCATTATGGTTTTTGAGGCATGACTTTTCATGGTTAGCTTTCCATTGTTCGAACGCTTTCCCACTTCGAGGTGCATCCCACGTTGCACAGCCTTTACAAAAAGACGACATCACAGCTACATCGAGCACCTTTCCTGTCTCGCTTCCTATTATACAGCTGGCTCCAATTCGAGAAGTGTGCCCTCTGGTTTTCCATGTGCCATCACCACTCACACAAATGTCCATGCCATTAATATTCTTCTCCTCAACACCTGCATTCTTCATCGATTGGATAGCTACTTGACTAGTGGTATGTTCAATTCTTTTCATAATTATGTCATATGAATTTTGAGTTACAGGAGGTGGGAGGTCCATGATACCGCACAAAGTTTGAAGACCACTCAAACCTAATCCCATACAGCGTAGTGCATAAGCACTCCGTCGATTAATTTCTGGGATATTGTTATTGTCCCCGAGCATTCTGCAGTTTCTAAACTCAGAAATATCACCACAAGTTTCACAGATGATTGTAAATTTTGAACAAAGTCCAATAATCGAGCTCTCGTTCACTGTAAATGAGCCTCCACAATACTTGCATGACAAACAGTTCTGTAATTGTTGAAAAACAATTGTAAGATCCATTAATCTATACCCAGTAAAATCAGCATTGCCGTTTTCGAAAGGTTGAAAAGTGATCTTCTTACTTGAAGCACTATCAGAGGGGTTTTCAACAGAAGGTATGTTGTTTTTTGATTTTGTATGGGCATTTCCGTGAAATTTTCTCTTTTTTGGACGTTTACCAGATGGTCGTTTTAAAAAAGACGAATCCATAACGAAAAAAAACCCAAGAAGCAGCCTAAATTATAACAGATAACAAGCAGAGAAAAACAAGCACATGCCTCCGCGAATCTAGAAACTGAAATGTAAACAAACGAGAACTGGGTATGGGTAATAGCTTGATCATTTAGTTTATGCAAGTTGTTTACTTCGTTTAGGTAGAACTCTGGCGTATGGTTTTGACAGTGGATCATTTAGAGCAAAAACAACATTAAAACTGAAACAACTGCTATTAATTAAAACAATATGCACTTTTTAGAGCGTAAGTCGATGACAGTCGCCATTTAAAACGCCCCTTTTAATAGGACATTTAAGTATCGCGTATCACGTAAAAATTCATATCTCCATAAAAAATTGGAATATTTTAACAAATTTAGTATCAAAATGTTTGTTCTTTCTTTAAAAAAATAAAACCCAAAATTGAATTTTTGAACTTTTAAGGGTCGTGAGACCCTAAGACTCCTTGTTACGGGATATATATGTCCCAAAATTTTTATAAAGCAACTACAACAAAATGTATAGAATAAATATGTTTTCCTACTGAGAAAAAAATAATAATAAAAAGCAAAAAATAAAATTGGGAATTAAAAAAGGTTTAAAATTGGAACAAATTTTTTTTTAAAAATTCGGCTGCTGGGTTAAATAGGCCACATCAACAGATGGCGCCACCACTCTACGAATTCCTCCAAGGGACCGTGCAAATTCGGTCGTTATAACCGATAGTCATTATAAACGATATCTTTTTAAAATCATGGTAGCCTATAGCAATGCCCTCTAGAGTTTTATATATTATTTTGGCAGTAAAAAGTATTGAACATTTTAGTTTCAAAATGAAATAAAAATATACTTAATTATAATGATTATATTATAGTTACACTAAATATATACTACTTTCTTAGTTCTTTAAATTGAAAAAAATTGTAAACAATACATCTAAAGTATATAATGTAGAAAATAAATGTAACGAATAGTATTTATTATATTGTACCAATCAGGGGTTTATCCGGGATTCATAAACTGACGGATGTTCAAGATTTTGTTGGGGGGGGGTTAGATTTTATTATTTCCATTGAACACATTATGTGTCTATATTTCATTAAGGGGGTGTATCAAAAAACTGGAGGGATTTTATGGGGGGGGGGTGTATAAATCCCTGATACTCATGGCTTGAGAACAGTGCCGGTTTAAGAGATTTATGGGCTCTACGCTGAAAAAATAGAATGAGCCCCTTAAGAATATGACCCTCATAATATTCATTAATAAATCACTTTTTTTAAGTTAATTATCTTCAATATTCAGGTTTAGCAGTAATAAAAATTTCTCGGACATTTGTAAATAAACAAGATTAGAATATCGCTTAAATTTTGATAACTGTAAATTTTATTAACTAACCCACATGGTTCTGCTTTATGACTGTTAAGTCGCGTCTTTATATCCGATACGAATTTCCCTACTTAGAATATACGTAGACTACAAAATCGCCGTCGTTATAGCAGGTTTCGTCGTTATATTTAGTATGGAGCAGAATAGCAAACCTAACTTCTTGTAAAAATTCCGTCGTTATATGCGGTTGGTCGTTATAAACGATTTTCACCGTATTTCCAATGAGCCTGTTATCAATCATTCGTTTACTAATCACTTGCAAACTTTCGCCGGATCTCACTCCGTGCGACTTCTAGTTGTGACGTCATTTAAAGAATTTGGTTTATTGTGGAAGTGTTGCTATGTTAGCAGAATCCAAGAATTCCACCACGCTGAATGTGCGAAGCATCACAGAGGATTAGTTGCTATGCGCTACTAAACACACTGCGCACTGGTTTGAATTGTTACAAGTAAATGACGTCCACATTGACGAATATCCATTACATCATCCTGTACACGATTATATTCTGCTTGATGGTCACATTTCTTTACGCGCTGTTTGCATATTCAAAATCTTTTTTTTTTTTTCCATCACACGTCTGCAGCGCTGGTATGTTGTTATTGCTCGCACAACGTTCATTTAAAATATTTCGATGCAATAAGTGTTACTAAATGTTAAAAATGTCATTCGTGTTGCGTGTTGGTCATTTCATAGGGTGCTTTTGCTGGCGGACATTTTTGAAGTAAAAAAAATATTATTTTTTTGCAGATTCTCTTTCCGCTAGAGTTGTACAAAACCCGGGAATTTTGGACACATTGGAAACTTTGATGGGAAGAAACCAAGATAGCTAGAATAAAAAAGGTAGTCCTGTCCGCATCTTTCTTCCGATTGGTCGATTGTGTCGAATCGACCAATAAAAAGAAAGGCACGGACGGGACTACCTCCTTTATTCTAGCTATTTTGGTTTCTATATTCAAAGTTTCCAATATGCCCAAAATTCCTGGGTTTTTTACAACTCTACTTTCCGCATCCTTTGGATTGTCTATATATACCAATTTTGGTGCCAATTCACTGAACGGTTCAAGCACCAGGGTACTTGAACCGTTTTCTGCGAACACGGTACCAGGATTAATAAACTAAAAAGCAAAAATTTATATAGAGGGGTGTGGATTGGAGATAATCGATTATTTACGTTTATGTTTTTTGGCTGATTTTCGGCTAGAAGGTGGGGTTTTTTTTTACGATGGGGGTGTTTAGGTTTTGGTAGACGCACTGTACGTGGTAGAGAGTATTTAGATTTCATTAAGGGGGTGTATCAAAAACTCTGGAGGGGTGTTGGGGTGTGTGTTTAAATTTCAGTAAGGGGGCTGTATCAAAAAATCTGGAGGGGTGTTAGTGGGGTGTATAAACCCCTGCACGGTACTAGATTATTGACACTACTGTTCACTCTGGTACACGACCGAAGATCGGCGATTGATACAGAGCAAGTCGTACGCACATGCACAAAAAGGCGTGAAGCCAAATTGGCCTGTAGCTTTACATGTTCGTCAATTCAATAGCCTCTAGGGCAGTTGTTCCCAACCTGAGGGATCGCGACCGTCAAGGGGGTCGTGAACAGGTTTCTGGGGGTCGCCACAGCTATTTTTTGCTGCAATTATTTTAATAAAGAATTCCATACCAAATGTTTCCAATGCTTTTATATTTCAACATGGCTACACATATTGCAATACTCTATTAGTGGTTGTTAACTTTACCATTATATACATTCATCATCATATTCAACCATTATCTATCCACTGCTGGATGAAGGTCTCTCCAAATGCTTTCCACACAAGTCTATCCTGAGCAATTCGCTTCCACGTCACCCCAACCTGTTTTCTTATTTCATCCACCCATCTAGTTTGAGGACGTTTTCTAGGTCTTCGGTGGTCTCTTGGAATCCAGTTCAGAATTTCTGTTGTCCATCGTTGATCAGTTCTTCTTGCAATATGCCCAGCCCATCGCCATTTCAGCCCTTTTACTTTAACAATGATGTCCTCTACTCTAGTTTGCTCTCTCACCCAAGTGTTTCTTTTTCGATCTCTCCTAGTTATTCCAAGCATGCACCTCTCCATGCTCCTTTGCGTTGTCTGTAACTTTCGTATTGCTCCAACTGTTAGACTCCATGTCTCTGATCCATAAGAGAGGACTGGCAATACACACTGGTTGAAGACCTTTCTTTTTAGACACAAAGGCAATTTCCCCTTCAGGATAAAACTGTTTCTTCCAAATGCACTCCAGCCAAGTTTAATACGTCTGTTGAGTTCTTTCATAATGTTGCCATCCATTGAAATCAGCTGGCCAAGGTAAATATATGAATCAGCAATTTCTAGCTCAGTGTTGTCAACTTGTATTTTTGTTTCCTCTACAAAATTATTGAACATGATCTTAGTTTTTTGTAGGTTCATCTTGAGTCCAACTTCTTTACTTCTAGTTGAGAGCTCTTGTACCATGTCTTGGAGTTCTGATGGGTCCGTTGAAAAAATAACAATGTCATCAGCAAACCGCAGATGATTTAAATATTCACCATTTATTTTTATTCCCTTGTTATTCCAATTTATCTGCTGAAAAATCATCTGTAAAGCTGAAGTAAAAAGTTTTGGAGAAATGGTATCTCCCTGCCTCACACCTTTACCAATTTTGATAGTTTTTGTATCTTTATGTAACCGAAATTTTGCACTTGCATTTTTATACACACGTTTCACCATGTCAATGTACACATCCTCGATGTCTGCTGATCTTAAAGAGTTGATGACTGCTGATGTTTTAATAGAGTCAAAGGCCTTCTCATAGTCAATAAATGCCACACACAATGGAAGTTCATATTCATGTGTTCTTTCAATTAATTCTCTTAATACTTGAATATGGTCCACTGTACTGAATCCACTTCGAAATCCAGCTTGTTCTCTTGGTTGAGCTGCATCTAATTTTTTCTGCAGGCGATGTGTTAGCACTTTTGTGAAGATTTTATAAATAGCAGGTAACAAGCTAATTGGTCGGTAATTTTTTAAATCCTCTTTATCACCTTTTTTATGCAAAAGAATTACTGTTGCAGAATCCCATTGGTTTGGTATGTTACCACTGTTGAGGCATTTGGTAAAGAATTTTGCGAGTATGGATTCTACATGTTCTCCAGCTTCTTTTAAGATATCTAATGTAATGCCATCATCGCCAGGGGATCTTCCTTTCTTCATACTTTTTATTGCAAATGCTACTTCTTCTTTTAAGATTTTTGGAGCTGTTCCTTCGACTATCTCAGAGTCTTCGTTTAATCCACTGTTACCCTCATACAGCTTTCTGTAGAATTCTTCAACTCTTCTAAGTATTTCTTCCCTATTTCTTGTTGCCGTGCCATCCTTTCTTTTTAATGCAATGATGTGTTTCTTCCCAACAGAAAAACTCACAATTGAATTTTCTTATATCTTCTTTCATGTTTTTGCGCAAAGTTTTGCAAAGTTCTACATACTCGATCTTGCGACTGGTATTTTGATTGTCCACCTTCATAAGTCTTCGCCTTTTCATGAGTTGTTTCGTCTTCTCAGATAATTTGCTATTCTGCTTTTTACATATTACACCACCAATTTCCCCAGCAGTTTCAATTATTGTCTTAACAATGTTTTCATTTGCTTCTGAGATGTCAACTTCTTCAATAAGTCCTTCCAGTGCAGAAAAGCGATTTTTTAATTCCAACTTGAATGCCTCGGTATTTGCTTTTAGTTTCATTAAATCTACCCTCTTACTTACTTGTTTCCTAATGAGCTTCTGTCGTTCTAATTTAGTATTTAAGTGCACTTTACATCTCACCATTCGATGATCACTTCCAGTATTAAATCTGTTCAGTACGCTGCAATCTTCAATAATTGATTTCTTGTTTGCCAGGATATAGTCAATTTCGCTGGTTCCTCCATTGGGGTGTTTCCATGTCCATTTTCTTTGCGGTTTCTTCTTAAAAAATGAATTCATGATGCTAAGGTTTTCAGCTTCTGCAAATTCGATGAGTTGATCGCCACGTTCATTCCTTTCCCCATATCCGTATTTACCAACCGATGTCTCTCCTTGTTCCTGTTGTCCAATTCTTGCATTGAAATCCCCCATGATGAGCTTGATATGTTGTTTCCCTTTGGTGTGTAACTCTTTGATTTCTTCATAAAATTCTTCAACCTCTTCGTCGGTATGGCTTGATGTTGGTGCATATACCTGTACTATTTGAAGTTGGTATCGCTGGGTTAGTTGAACAACAAGCCTCGCTGCTCGATCTGATGTACTTTCAACTTCCAGAAGACAGTCTTTAATTCTTTTGTTGATTAAGAAGCCAACACCACTTGTTCTTCCAGTTTCCGTTCCTCTATAATAAAACAAATGTCCGCTTTTCAGTTCCACCAACTCTTCACCTTTTCTTCTAACTTCACTGAGTCCTACAATGTCCCATTTGATCTTGTCTAGTTCCTCTTCCAATTCCTGAAGTTTTGCTTCAGAAGCAAGGGATCGTCCATTATACGTAGCCAAGGTCAATAACAAACGGCAGCCTGGGCCATTCCAGTGATTCTTAGCACCCCCTGCTTTCATGCCACACTGACCGCTACCTTGATCAGGAGCACTCCAGCACCTGGAGACTAGGGGCCATGGTTTCTGGTGTGTCAACATAATGGAGGAATTAGCCATAATTTCACCACGCTGGCTAGACGGGTTGGTGAATTAGCCCTCCCCTTCCGCCTTTCTATCCGTGTAGCAAATATTAATGGGTGGATCTAATGAAACTGAAAGTAAATACCGAGGCATTCAAGTTGGAATTAAAAAATCGCTTTTCTGCACTGGAAGGACTTATTGATGAAAGTGATATCTCAGAAGCAAATGAAAACATTGTTAAGACAATAGTTGAAACTGCTGGGGAAATTGGTGGTGTAACCTGTAAAAAGCACAATAGCAAATTATCTGAGAAGACGAAACAGCTCATGAAAAGGCGAAGAGATATGAAGGTGGACAATCGAAATACCAGTTCCAGGATTGAGTACATAGAACTTTGTAAAACTCTGCGCAAAAGCATGAAAGAAGATATAAGAAAATTCAATTGTGAGTTAGTAAGGAAGGCCATTGAAAGCAACAAGAGCCTTAGGGTTGTTAAAGGAAGTTTGTCTATTGGGAAGAAACACATCATTGCATTAAAAGGAGAGGATGGCACCGTAACAAGAAATAGGGAAGAAATACTTAGAAGAGTTGAAGAATTCTACAAAAATCTATACGAAAGTAACAGTGAATTAAACGAAGACATTGAAATAGTCGAAGGAATAGCTCCTAAAATCTTAAAAGAAGAAGTTTCATTTGCAATAAAAAATATGAAGAAAGGAAGAGCCCCTGGTGATGATGGTATTACATTAGATATCCTAAAAGAAGCTGGAGAATATGTAGAAGACATACTTGCAAAATTCTTTACCAAATGTCTTAACAGCGGTAACATACCAAACCAATGGGATTCTGCAACAGTAATTCTTTTGCATAAAAAAGGTGATAAAGAGGATTTGAAAAATTACCGACCAATTAGCTTGTTACCTGCTATTTATAAAATCTTCACAAAAGTTCTAACACATCGCCTGCAGAAAAAATTAGATGCAGCTCAACCAAGAGAACAAGCTGGATTTCGAAGTGGATTCAGTACAGTGGACCATATTCAAGTATTAAGAGAATTAATTGAAAGAACACATGAATATGAACTTCCATTGCGTGTTGCATTTATTGACTATGAGAAGGCCTTTGACTCTATAAAAACATCAGCAGTCATCAACTCTTTAAGATCAACAGACATTGAGGATGTGTACATTGACATGGTGAAACGTGTGTATTAAAATGCAGGGGCAAAATTTCG
>QLNU02008683.1:0-14864 GCA_006491805.2 Dysdera silvatica | reverse complement strand
ATTCATTGGCTTACAAGTCCAAATGCATAATAATGAAAAAATGGGACTTAATGATTTTACTTTTTTACAACAATGGAATTCAAAATGAAACTTAGATTGAAATTTAACCATCGTTCAATGAAAATGTCTTTTCAAGTCTTAATAATGATCGAAACATCCTGATCTAGAAAAAATGAAAATTTGAACAGTGTATTTCACTTGTAAGCTGACGTTATATAAGCTATGTTACCAGCAAAGTATGAAATTCAAGCATGTTCCTTCATATTTTTCCTAATAGCATCCACTGTGCCTATCTCCAACTGACAAGCCCATCTTGGGGTGGTTGCTGTTGCCATGTAAAATTTATTTATTAATAAATAAATTCATTTAAATATGTATGTTCATGTGCATTTCATTTTGTTTAGTAAATGATAGTTTATTTTCTGTTATAAACCCTTTGTGATGTTGACACAAGATAAAAAACAAACGCATATTTTAGCTCTGGATAAAGCTTTATATAATTGAAGGCATCACTTAATTAGGACAAAGTGTTTGAGCCCTGCAGTATATGCAAATTAATTGGAATCTATTGTATATGATAAAAACGTAATTGCATCTTAAAAAGCTCATACTGTTAAAATGAAATTTAAAATAATATGGTATATTGATAAAATAAATCACCTGTGGTCTGCCTAAGATTTTTTTACACTCATTTTCACAAATCTTTGTTAATCCAGAAAGAAATTTGTCACTCAGCGACTTGCTTTTCAACTCTAGTAAGATAGGATAATTTGGATAGTCTTTGGAAAATTGAATACATGCAGTAAGCTGCTTGTACTTTGTCTTTCTGAAATAATAATAATAATAATAATTATTATATATATATATATACACATCAGTGACAGCCTGTGGCGAGATTTAAGTGAAGCTGTATGAAGCCAATTCACCAAAACCTAAGTTACTGTAAATTTCTTTCTTATTTACTGAATGAGGTAAAAACCAGTTTCTTGGCAAGTATAGATCATGAATTAATTTGTATTGGTGAATTAGCTTCACTTAAATCTTGCCATGGACAAACAAACATATAAACATTCTGAATACAACCATTTCAAAATTCTATCAAAAATTAGAATTCCACCAAAAAAGCTTATTTCACCGCCAACTGTCTAAGAAATTCTCCACCAAATAAAGCCATAATTATTTAAGATATATATATACACACTATAGTGTATAATGACTAAATAAAAAAATTTTAAATTTCAAAATGTCATAGCGCAGAAAAATTACGTTTTACTATCTGTAGTGAGAATTCAAAATTTCAGAAAAATTTTAAAATATCTTCTGTCGGCAAAAAGAATTAAAAAAAAAAAAAAGTGACATTCGGCAATATTTGAGCTCTATTTTACTATATTACTACAAAAATGTTATGTGCAGTTCTTTGCTTGTTCCAGAAATCTGCAATTGGGCATGTTTTCTGAAATAACCCAAAACCCACCACGAGGAGGTGACTGCACACAAGTTCCACCCATGCCCACCCCAAGCACCCGACCGTGAGGGCACTTATTTTATCATTTATTAAAAAATAGAGTAACTTGCCTTAGAGCTGAACTTGGGCACGATAGATCTAGATTGTACTTTAACTCTTATATAACCATCTCTGTTTTTCCATCCACAGACCGCAGATGCAGATTCTGTGACGATTTTAAAAATTCTTTCTACACTTTGGGTGTGGCAAGGAAATTTTAGGATTTCGATTACAATAGAACTTGCACTAATAACCAAGGACTGCAAGTCGTCATCAGATAAATGCGACAAGATTGGAGGTTTGGTGACCTGGCAGTTCTTGAAATCGATCAAATCGAAATAATCAGAAGCTGCAAAATTAAATGAAGAAACAAACAGTTATTTCGACACTGGCGTAAGGTTTAAAAACACGACGTTTCGGGAGCCAACTGCTCCCTTTGTCAAGTGAAGGCTGTCACTTGACAAAGGGAGCAGTTGACTCACAAAACGTCATGTTTTTAAACCTTATTCCAGTGTCAAAAAACTGTTTACTATGGAATCTCCTGGTGAAACCCTGTATTGTTTCATTAATGAAGTAATAACGAAGCACCTAATTTCTTGTAGTTTTTCTTTTCTTGCCTTTATGATTAATCTAAATCCTAGCACTCTGATGTGGGAACGATCATCACTTTATATGCAACAGTAAATTCTCTGGATGGGCGAAGTAAGCACTTTGGGAATTACCAGATCTATGATTTTCTTTATATCTTCATCCAGATATCTTGGAACTGGATTGTCCCTCAAACCTACTCACTACTATCTTCGTAAAATGGTTTTGATTTGATGCAAAATCAGGCTCATGTGTACACCTTTAATATAAAGGTCACCAATACCTTCAGTTCCGTTTACGGTTCTTCCATACTGACATACAGGCGGAGAAAGTGGTTTGCCATTGTGAGCCACCCACAATGAGACATTTTCCCTGGAACTTTACAACAAATCTTCTGAGCAGTGACCGCAGTTAATGATGTGGCACATTTCAATTAAATATTTGTGATCGGTGCATAGATCATTGATATCGACATCTGAAACCTCGATTTCGATTTTTTTTCAAATTGAATGACAGGAAGTAATTGACACTTTGCCAATTGTTTTTCAATGGGACCAAAATATGTATAAGGTCCAGTAATTTGCTCATCTAGGTGTTCAAGCAAATGTCTAAGTGGTAACATGTTTGTGTGCAGTTGGCACACAAACCAAGGACCTTTTCAAGTGTTCTAAAAGTCTAATCACACCACCAACGTGACTGATGTCTACATCAAATCCATCACAACCGACAGTCATCAAATTATCTGTATTGATATTCTTCTCTATTATAAATGAAGTTAGGCTCGATATGATGTTAACTGCCAAATCAGACTTTGGCGTGAGATGTCCCAAGCAGCCATCTTGCGTTGTAGTTTATTTAGTGAAAAACGTAGAATAGCACAAACTTAATAACTTTCAATCGAATGCGTTAAATTCAATACGAAAATCAAAGTTAAGTGGATCGTTTTACTCTCAGGATTAGACTGAATCTGACTGCTACAGTGATTATGCTCCTTTTAGTTTTGTTCATATTAGCATCTAGCCAGCATCCAGAAGTGGTGCCATCTCTTTGTCTCAAGGAATTCCAGGGGGTCTACTATCAAAAATTTCTTGTACAGAAATTATTTGTATGCTCTGAAAGTTACTTGGTTTTATAGAATATAGATATTACAAATGTGGACCCTTTGGGCTGAAGGAAGATATTTCTCAATTTTTCTGAAATTTTAAATTCTTACTAAAGGTAGTTAAACATAATTTGGTATTTCCTTATTATAGCGACCCCCGAAATTCAATCACCAAGCAACCGAGATATGAGGGTGGGATGGAAAGTTTCCGGCCTCATCTAGAGATGACGCTCCCGGAGTTACATTGACAAAGGTACTTCAAAGTGCCGTCTTTGTTTAATACTTCTTGCGTATTTCAAAGGATTTGTGTTTAGTTGTTTTTATACTGTGCTGTTTTAAAATTTTCTTCTTTTGTTTTTAACCGAGTATGGTGAAAACTGAAGTGCGAGCTGTGATAAAATATTTTTTTATAAAAGGCTTATCTCCAACGGATATTAAAACTGAGCTAGATGCTACATTGGGGGAATCTGCTCCTTCGTTTACAGCTGTTAAAACATGGGTTGCAGATTTTAAATGTGGTCGTACAAGCACTCTGAATGCGGAGCATTCCGGAAGACCAAAATCAGCCACTACAGATGAAATCGTTAGAAAAGTTCACAAAAACATTATGAATGATCGCTGATTGAAATTGACAGAGGTTGCTGAGTCTGTTGGTATATCCAAAGAACAAGCACATCATATTTTAACTGATATTTTGGGTATGAGAAAGTTGTTAGCAAGATGGGTGCCGTGTTTGCTGACCTTGGATCAAAAACTGCACCACATGACGATATCAGAACAATGTTTGGCGCTATACAACTCAAACCCAACTGATTTTTTGCGGTGTTTCATTACTGTGGATGAGACATGGATCCATCACTATACCCCAGAGACCAAGCAGAAATCAAAACAGTAGACAGCGAAGGACGAACTAGCACCAAAAAAAGCAAAAAGTGCGACATCTGCTGGAAAGGTTATGGCAACAGTTTTTTGGGACGCTAAGGGAATTTTATTATTGGATTATCTAGAAAAAGGCAGGACCATCAATGCTGAACATTATGCTAATCTTTTGAATAAATTGCATTCCAAAATCAAAGAAAAAGACCAGGTCTGGCCAAGAAGAAAGTCCTGTTTCACCAGGACAATGCTCCCATCCACAAGGCTGTCATTGTGATGGATGGCAAAACTTCATGAACTGAAGTTTGAAATTCTTCCTCATGCACCCTATTCTCCTCATATGGCCCCCTCAGACTACAGCCTCTTCCCCAACCTTTAAAAAAATTTCTGGCTGGAAGGAAATTCTGTTCTGATACCAAAGTCATCTCAGCGACGGATGCCTACTTTGAGGCCTCAGACGAAAGCTCTTACAGAGAGGGGATCCAAGCATTGCCGTACCGCTGGAGCAAGTGTATATCTTTGGAAGGGGACTACGTTGAAAAATAAAGTAAGCATTAAACAGCTTTTTTTATTTTCCTTGTTAGGCCGGAAACTTTTCAACCCACCCTCGTAAATCGCCAAAATAGTAGTAAAATCTATGTGAGTATTATAGTTACGGTAGTACTAGCTCTCTCACTGGTATAATAACTAATTAAATATTTTTCATGCAATTAGTATACTTACCTGAAACACAGGAACTAAACTGGGGGCAGACCCCAGCTCGTCGCGCGACTCGTGACTGTTCAGATTACATTCGAAGTGTGCTGTCTGAATCAGTAAAAGGCTGAGTCAATATTAGGTTGCAACTTGGCTGTGATCTTGGCATAATCTTAAAGTCGTCAAATAAGTTTGGGGGCCGCTATAATAAGGAAGTACCCATAATTTTTCCATGATTTGACATTTTGAAATTTAAAAATTTTATTTATTCATTATATGTCACTAATATATATAATAGTGATAGTACAGAATACAGTAAATGTTGGTAACTTTTTTTAAATGTCGCCATTACGACCAGTGACGCAGCTCGTCATTTTGGAAAAGCATATTATTTAGTTAATAAAGAGGTGTTTTAGTGTAGTAGTAACTGGAAAATGAAAAATATTTAGGTGCTAGTAAAAAACACAATAACTGCTTCTGTTTTAGAGATTTTTTTTACATGCTTTTTTTCTTTCTTTGATTTTCTCCTACTTTTTATAATACTGTCTTTTTGTTTCTTATTTAATTTCACAGTTTCGATTTAAAAAAAATAACCACAGAATTCATGAGTCTTGGCGAGGTGCCTGCCCATTGATGGACCGCAAAACACATTCTGTGTCACAATAGTGATGCCCTACGCCCTTTGTGAAAGCACTAGGCCTAAAAAAGAAAAACTTTTCTGAAAAACTACATTTCATTATGGCAGATGTTTCTGGTGCCATCAATCTTTCTTGTTTACATAATTTAAACGTGTTCAACAGTGAAAAAATAAAAAAATACGAAAAAATATTTCAGGGTTAACGGAGTATCCGTATCGCAAATAATAAAATTCGGATGGTTGAACATGAACAAATAAGAGCACTAATTAAGTAAAAAATTACTTTATGTAAGAATAATGTTTTTTTATTGATGAAAGATTATTTTGTAATGGTTGTTACCCAATTTATTCTGCTTATTGTATTTTTTTTATACCAAAAATAGCTTTTTCAAAATAGGGGAATTGCAGTGCAGTAGCTATACTTGACAGATTCGTGGCAGGGTTGCCGTAGTTATGCAAAAGTTGGCAACCTTATTGTATTCTGTACTAGACCCTATAATTTGCGAAATTGCAAATTTGGACCGTGAGCGGAAGATATTTTTCAATTTTCAAAATTTTGGATTCTCACTACAGATAGTAAAACAATTTTTTCTATCCCATGACATTTTGAAATTTTAAAATTTTTCATTATTCATTATACTGCTCTATACCTATAATTTACCGAAATTGCAAAACCTTATAACAGTGGTAACCTTTTTCAAACCGACCCACTTTTTACGGTAGGCAAGTAACCCTGTCTGCGGCGCATTTTGCCTAATAAAAAGCACTTTATCAGAGTGAAGAACACCTTAAATACAAAAATTATATTATATTACTTATACATATTAATTGTAAATATAAAGTTAACGGCCGTTGGTAAATACTGCAATATGTGTTGTCATAAATTGAATGGATTTGACTGGTAGAAACAAATACATTAGCATTTTGAGATGCAGCCATTAAAATTATATAGAACAAGTTGAAGACAAACATTTCGAAGCTATCGCAGCTTCATCTTCAGTGCGAAAATGGTTGAAATGCTCGATTATATTTAAGTGTTACATATTCTGCAGGCAGATCACGGAATTCATTTAACGCGTTATGATGTCTATTGTTGCTAGATTGCCAACCTTCAAGGAATATTCGGCTATTATAAATGGCCAATTGCTAAGCTTGCTAACATCCTCCCCCATCTAAAAACCCCAACTCCATCAGACCAAATCACCAGGATTATTTATTCAATATCTTGCAGTAACTGCGTTGACAAATATTATGGCCAAACTAAAAGAACCCTCAAGACTATAAAGAAAAAATTTAGGACTCAAGATTTTAGTTCACTTCTTGTCTAACACTGCGCCGAACAGAGCCATGTCCCATGCTGGCATAATGCAAAAGTCCTACACAAAAACATTCATAACTATAATAGCCGAATATTCCTTGAAAGTTGGCAATCTAGCAACAATAAACATCATAACACGCTAAATAAATTCCATGATCTACCTGCAGAATATGTAATGCTTAAATAATATTTTAACATTTCAATCATTTTGACTGAAGATGAAGCTTATAGCTTCAAAACATTCGCCTTCAACTTTTCTATATACTTTTAATGGCTGCATCTCAAAATGCTAATGTATGTAGCCATGTTGAAATATAAAAGCATTGGAAACATTTGGTATGGAATTCTTAGAAAAATTTGCAACTAAAATAGTTGGGCAACCACCCAGAAAACAGTTTGCGACCCCCGTTTGGGAACCACTGCCTTAGACCCATTGTGCGGAAGATATGTTCCAATTTTTCTCAAATTTCAGATTCTTACTTAGGACAGTAATAAACAACTTTTCCGAACTATTACATTTTCATTTTCAAAAATTTACTTTTTTCGGCCCACCCTAGTACTCAGTCCCCTATAGCCCCAGCCTGGCTACGGCTCTGACAGGAACTGTTTCATGAACCTTTGTTAAATCGTATAGAAATAGTAATACAATCCTATTATTTTCAAAATCAGTTACATCGTTCTTGACATCGTGACTTTTGCCAAACAGGCACCTACAGTAAATCCTTTCTCAAACTCAGACAGGCCTTTCATTTATCCTATTATGAGTAACTACACTTACCATGCGGGGCAACCACTTGCTTAAGTAGATTCTACGAATGTGTTATATTACACAGAACTGGCTAATTTGCTCAAGCACAACATAAATTACATTTACATACTTTGCATATAGGTATGTAATTCATTGACCGATTTGTGCATGTATTTGGGCCCCCAATAATTTTTTAAGAAAGTCATATGTTTATGATCTATCCATATATTACATTCAACAAAAACGTGATTCCAGCAGAAACATATTGTAATTTTAGATTAGACAGCATGCAGTCCTGATCTAAACCCTAGTGAGGACTTATGGGGGATCTTGAGCTGCATAGTTTATGCCGATGGTAACCAATATTTCTCTGTGGAAGAACTAAACGAATCCAACGAGAAAGTATGGTACCTATAAAGCATTAGCATAAAAATTCTACAAAATCTCATTTCTTCTATGAAAATAAAATTTACAAAGTCGTACATAACAATGGTAAAATTTTATAAATTTAAAATGTGTTTTTGATTTTTTAAAAAGGTAAAAAAAACCACCTATTTTCAGATATCTTTGATCTAAAAAATTTGCTCAAGCGGTTCTTCGTATTTGTAAGCCCCACTTACTTCTTACTAACTTGGTGTCACTGCACAACACATTACCTACTGAATTTTTGCCAGTGTTGCTAAAAAAACAACTGGCAACAAGCAAAGTTACCAGCTGCCATGTTGTTTACAGCATTTTTTGTAATTTTTGTGAATCAGTGAAGGATTTGTGGAGGGGAGACCTCACGCTCCCCTGCTTCAGGCTACACCCTCGTAGTCCGTTCAAATGATCTTCGAGTACCCATGAATCAGTAAAATATTGAATCACAAAATTCCTGCTAAGTGGGAAAAGTAAAAAGCGAGTACTCACCTTGTTTGTGGGAAGGGATGTTTGCGTGGAAAAGCCTTAATTGCATACGTAATCCATACAAAAATGAAAGTCATACGCTCAAACATTATCTCTGCAATGCACATGAAGCAAAAGAAAAATTGCGTATCATACCAGTTCTCACTGCATCATACAGCAGGGTTCGAAATTAGTGGGTACACTTGAAATTTTATCCATGCACATAAATTTTTAATTTGGGTGCACTGCGTACACCTAACTATTTAAAATTATGGCTATTGAGATTTATTTTTCAAGAACAGGGACACTTACATTTTACCTGTTTTCAATGTTGAGGTGTTGAGGTTTACTTTCTATTCCGTTCGTTACTTGTACACTTAACTAGTATTTAATGCACCTAAGTTACAAGACTTGAGTGCACTTGTGCACCTAATTTAAAAAGTTAATTTCGACCCCTGTCCTACAGATGTATATGCCGCCAGAGTGTGTGACGTCACAAGCTGATCTACTGAAATTTAGAATGATTCCAAGGGGACACAGAGAGAAGTAGGTAACGTGTCATGCAGTAACGTCACTAATTTTAAAAGAATAGAGGGAATGGTGGATATTAAGCCTATGTTGCTAAGTTCCTTCCGACTTTGCCAAAATTTATGCTATACTCTTAAAACTGGTTCAAGAATTCTGTGTGGGGCTGGTTCTGCACGTTGGATCTGTGTGTAAGCTTACTACAGATTATGTACAGCATCTCTTGTGCCTTGGCACATTGCCAAAATGAACACTGGGTGTGCGCCATGATTGAATGATGTTTACCGGATGTTTTTGCAAAACACTATTTTTCGTGGATCAGTACGATTCTTGTGGGGGATGTCCCCCCCACACCTCCGGCTACAAAAAACATCAGCACATCACGACACCACACTCCTCTGAATTCGCAAAGTTCACAATAATAAAAAAATAAAACACCAGTATATTATGTACAAGAATGAACGCTGGGCATTTGTCATGATTGAATGGTGTTTACCATATTTTTTTGTGAAGCAGTATTTTTCGTGAATCAGTACAAGCCTAGTGAGACATACACAATCAGCACAAGCCTAGCCTCCCTACATCCATGCTACAAAAATAATATCAGTACATCACACTCTCCTGAATTTACAGAGCTTGTGATAGTAAAAAAAACTCCAGGGAACAGAACATATTACGTCCTTGTCACCACAACTCACGCTATACTCTTAAAATTGGTCCAAGAATTGCACGTTGGGCCATTTCTGCACACTGCATCTGCACACAAGCTTATCGCAGTGTATATACAACAGCGCTTATTTTTTGGAACATTGGTAGAAAGAACGCTGGACATTAGGACACATGCATCAGATAATACCTGAATCAGTGGATGATTAGTGGGGGCTTGACTCCACCCCCCACCCCGACAATATTGTTAGACTCTCGAGAAGCTGCCTGAATATTAAAAGAGTTGAATCAGTACAATAAGAATATGTTATCAATTTCTAAGTAGTAATGCATCATGGCGACTGGAAATAAAAGGAACACGCAAAACAGCAATTTATGATGACGTAAACGGAGAAGGAAGTAGAATCATTTATTTAAAAAAAAAAAAGACATATTGGGGAGGAACCCCCCCCCCCATCCCACAGACGGTGAAACGTGGGTAAATGTTTGTTAAGAAACAGTAGAATACAAATACGTTGTCAGTTCGAAAATAATATTCCATCATGACGACTGGAAATATATGCAAAACAACAATTCATGATGGCATAATCCGAGAAGGAAGTTGGTGACGAGATTGGTGAGAGAGACAAGGAAGTAATATGCACTGATGTCAAAAAACACCCTTATATTATGCATACAGCAGTCATGACATGGACGAAATGAGAACAGGACGTATTTATCTAACAGAAAATATTCATCCAAGGAAACATATCCCCAATGGTCATAAATATATATATAGTCAGTGGCGTAAACAGAAAGTTCATAAGGGGGGTTATAGGCTTAATGGGAGGGGTTACAGAGCTACAACTCATATATTCCTATGATGTTAAAAATGCAAAATTTCATTGCGATGGGGGTTACAACCCCCAACCCCCCCCTCCAGGCTACAGCTCTATATACAGTCAAACTCAATACGAGCATGGCTAAAACAAGAGCATGGTTAAAATGAGGAAATCTGCCCATTAAGTTCGGTTCACTATTTAACTACATTAAGAGTTTAACACTTTTTACAAGCACAAAAATAGAATCTTGGCTAATACGAGAAAAATATCTGTCTATAATGTGATTTTTCCCTTTTTCATACCATTTTTTCGTCTTCTCCAACAAAAACAGAGGAAAAGTAAACATCGAGATATACAAGATGTACAAATGAATATGACAAGCAAACAATCAAAACTTTCTGATTTTTTCAATAACTGTTGAGGTGCAATTATTTACTATATGTGCATTTATTTACAGTGTAATAAAAATAAACCTCATATAGGTAACATTGAAAATTCTATGTTTATTAAATGATATAAAGTTAATTTTGCACTAAGAAAATTGTCCAAGTTAATTCTAGTAATTATTTTATTGCGTGTATGTAGTTTGAAAATTTTATTCCTTTTACAGGTTTTATAAGTAACGGCTAATACGAGAAATTTTACATATTCTTACCTTCTCGTGTTATCCAAGTTTGACTGTATATACATAGGCATAGAGTTATATGGGCCCATGGGACACGAACCTCCCTCCCCTTCTAATAATTTGAAATAAATTGCAATTTTACATATAGGCCTACTGTAATGTATACATGTACGGCCATAGTTTACAAGAAACCGGGTCGCCAAAGGCGCTAACTTCCTTATCTGGTAACCCGTTCTAGGATGAAAACATTATGGATTTACGTTTTGCGAGTCCTGAGTTTTTCTAAATGTTGTGAAAAAAAACTTATGGATGTTGTGTTATGAAGTTTGCTAAAGTCAGAATATGACCGTTAGATTTTTTTGCATAAGTATGTCTTGCTTTCCTTTAATCGACGTTAATGACCAGTGCATGTACAGAGGAGAGTTTTTTTATTATTGCAAGCTTTCAAATTGCGGGAGAGTACTACTCCGTGCTTTATTGATGTTTTTTTGGTGGCAGGGGGATTCCCCTCCCCCACTAGGCTTTCACTGATTCAGGAAAAGTACTGATTTGCAAAAAATCACCTTGCATCTTAAAGAAGTATGGCCACTGCCCAGAGCTTGTTTTGAGTGTTCCAAGATACAAGCCAGACTTTGCGTACACTGAGATTCATGTGCAAGTGCGGTGCTTACAGCTCTCGGATTCAATTTTAAGAGTATAAAATGAGTTTTGGTGGCAAAAGGTGCTTGGCGACCAGGTTTCTTGCGAACTTTCACCAAATGTACATAATATGTACTTATTACCCCATATTTCCCACTCTAAGTTGATGTATATCCAACTTTATTCTACAACTGAAACAGGTGAGTCCTCTTTAAAACATTTCTAAAAATCCGAGCTCGTAAGCCAGTATGTTAATCCAGCATGACATTAACTCTAGAAGGAATTTGGTGGGATTGGCGACGAAGACACAAGCTTAATATGCATTCCCGCCATAATAGATGTACTAGTAATTGAAATATAAAATGTTATCAATAATCACAATGTTATCAGTTTAAATTACTTACGTAATAACAACTTGAACCATTGATGATACACAAGTAACTAATTTACTTCCTGGTATATGAGCTTCACAGTGATTTTTAATGTCCTTAAGTTCATCCTCCACAATGCTCATTTTATACAGTAAAATGTTGGGTCAAAAACGATCACAAAAAATAAAAGTCAAAGTAACACTCTTATTAAAAATACAGCTCGACATGTTACACTTTCATATATTGTAGTAAATCCATTGTGTTGGTGAAAGTTTTAATACGACCTGAAACCTTGGAGAGAAAAAACATTAATTATCTGAATTAAAATTTGGAGATATATATAAATATATCAATAATTTTTCAGTTTTGCTGATCTTAGATAAAGTTTTGTTGGCCATCAATTTCCGTTCTTCTAGATAGAAATGTGGCCCAATGAACAATGACTTTATACTGACTACACAGATGTTAGATTTTAGAAATAGAATAGATGTAAAATTAATGAACTGCTATACAAAAACAACGTTAAAATAGATGATGTCAACCGACCAGTCGCTAGAAAAAAGTCATAATAAACAGAGTACAGAGATGTGTCGTTATGTGAGAACGGATTCATTTGAACGGCTGTAGAAAACGAAAGGTTTGATCCGATTCTGTTACTTCAGAATTGTCGTTCTTTCTTCTGATCCCTGCTCCCGCTCCTAATGAACTAACTTTTAATGGTTCGAAAACCAGTTCTACTCCTGTATCGTCCAATTCGCAGTTCCCCAGCATTTTATATTCCTGATCCTTGTGTAGTTTATTCTTTAGTTCAGACCAAAATATGTATTTGTTGTTGCTGTTTTTGATTGTTCAAGTTAATTTGGGAAAGTTGTCCCCTGCTGCCACTGGCGTACGCAGGGGGTGTTGATGGGGGTTGTAACCCCCCATTGCAATGAAATTTTGTATATTTAGCACATCGATATATGTAGTAACTTACTTACTAGTAGTGAATTACTATATATATATATATATATATATATATATATAACAGAGGAAACAAAGCCCAACCACCATGGCAAGTGAGACTGGAGAAAAGAATAGAAGAGCTCCGCAGAAGCATAGGGCGAATAACTCAGTACATGCAGGGAAATAGGGGTAAGAAATTAGTGAGGAAAGTGAAGATGGCCCTTAAGAGAAATAGGATGCATACAAGACACGAAGAGCCCAATAAACACATCGCCGAATATCTGGATACCCTCAAACAAAAACTGGGTGTATACGCCAGAAGACTCCGAAGATACAAAGACTGTACCAACAAAAAACAACAGAACATGCAATTCCAAGCAAACCAGAAGGCCTTCTACAGGAAGCTTCAAGAGACCCCAGCGAACAAAGACAAGTACGAAGCCCCAAAGCCAGCAGTAATAGAGACCTTCTGGAAGACACTATGGTCCAATGAAGTACAGCACAAAAGTGCCCCCTGGATTCAGCAAGAAATGGAGGCTACGAGAGGAATAGAAGAGATGGAGTATACGGGCATCACGATAGAGGAACTCCAGCAGGTAATCCAACGTACGCACAACTGGAAAGCTCCCGGTATTGACGGCATACACAACTTCTGGTACAAGAAATTTACCAGCATCCATGGCCCATTAGCCAAAGAACTAACGGCGATAATTGAAGACCCCAGCGAAATGCCTGAATTCCTCTGCAAAGGAATAACTTACCTCCTACCGAAGGACCAGGATAAAAGTAACCCAGCGAAATACCGACCCATTACGTGCCTTAACACCCTGTATAAGATACTCACGGGGTGCATCTCTGAAAAAATAAGCCGGCACAGCGAAAGCAACAACTTAATGACGGAAGAACAAAAGGGATGCCAGAAAGGGACTCTGGGATGTAAAGAGCAGCTTACCATCGACTCAGTTATCCTGGAACAAGCAAGAAAACAAAAGCGAAAACTCAACACCGCATACATAGACTACAAGAAGGCTTTCGACTCTGTTCCGCACTCGTGGCTCCTTGAAATACTCAGCATATACAAAGTGCATCCCTCAATCATCCGATTCCTACAGAGCAGCATGAAACAATGGAGAACCCGGTTACAGCTAAACACGCCAGACAGTAAAATAAAAACGGCCGAGATCCCCATCCGCCGCGGAATCTTTCAAGGAGACGCACTAAGCCCCCAGTGGTTCTGCTTGGCGTTGAACCCCTTGTCAAGGATGCTGAACACAAGTAAATACGGATACATGCTGAAGAAAGACAAAAGAAACCTATCAAAGCCTCCCACCAAAAATAATGCAGATGACACTGCCGGTATGCCAACAAATTTCACCAACCTTGACAACTACTCAGTAAGCAACAGAGAGCATCGCGACATAGGAAGTTCTAAATTCAAATTGATAGCGTACCAAGAACAGCAAAGACGCAGGCATCGAACTCGAAGACGGGAGACTACTGAAGACCTTGGACGAGGGCGAAACCTACAAATACCTAGGGATAATGCAAAAACGGCAGCAGGAGCACAAGAAAGTCAAGGTCCAGCTCACGCAAGCATTCCAAGAAAGACTTAGAAGCATTGTGAAGACGAAACTGAGCGGGAAGAACACCACGCAAGCAATTAACGCATATGCGGTACCAGTGCTCACCTACTCCTTCGGGATCATCAAATGGTCCAACACTGAACTAGAACAACTCCAGCGGAAAATGAGAACCATCCAGAGAAGAGCCGGACAACTACACCCTGCAACGGCAATTGAACGGCAAACACTACCCCGGGAAGAAGGAGGACGCGGACAAGCGGACCTCAAAGACTTACATGACAAGCAGATCCAGAGCATGAGGCAATACTTCCAGTTGAAGAGTCCCCGATCGCCAC